>JARJCX010000409.1:0-89509 GCA_029282285.1 Mycena rebaudengoi | reverse complement strand
CCCATGAGTTGTAAGTACAAGCGGTATCCCGACCCGGAAACACAGGCAGAGCATTTTGGGAGCACTATGTACAGTAATAGACTCGTAACCACTCTGTAACCAAAAGTTGCCGAAATATGTGGCAAGCACTTTTGGTGTAACCACCGAAAGTGCTTGCCACAATTTTTCGGATTTTGGTTACAGACTGGTAGCGAGTCTAGTACAGTAAGTAGTACGGAGCGTGGAATATACGGAGGAGCGATGTGTTCGGAAGCAGTCAGCGGCGCTGGAGCTTACCTTACACGTATGTAATGTGTAGCCAACGTGTGTAGCAGGACGGTCCAAGCGAAGAAATGCGATGTGGAAGCTGAATGGAATGAAGTAGGATCACATCTGATCAATTTGAGCGTAGATCCGGAACTTCCCGAAGTGGAATTCTGTTTCTTGAATTCGTGAAACTATCGTATACGTATGGCGTCCTATACTTATGCTAGTAAATTAATTAATACCTCAGCTATATTATGGGTGGAATCCCCAAGGATTCTCAGCGCGACACTCTTCATCTCGCGAACGAAAGAACGCCTTGCCCGCGTTCAGGATCACTCATCCTATGCACTCGCACAGTCGGGCCAGGATTAACGTTGTTCATGTCTTGAGGTGTGATTAGTATGTATTGCCTCTTATCGCTATTGTTGGCAGAATTGATCTGATATGTAAATTAGTATTTATCCCGAACTTGGGAGGAACGACGAGTCGCTCACCATCATCTTCATGCTGATACGACGGTTGACAGCATCCATAAACACGTCGAACTCGTCTAGCATAGCAGGAAGGTTAGAACAGGAATGAATGCCGTAACATTGTAGGACGAGACGGAACGCACCAAGACACCTAATAGGACAGGCTATTGCGCCCCAGAGAGATAGAAGCAAGCAAATAGTCCGAGAAGGACTTCTCGCCGCCGCTTAGATTGACGCGTCCTTGACACTACCCTGCGAAGCAGCCTGATCGTCTGTTGTACCTGTGGAAAGTTAGACAGCTCGACAAAGGCGCAAACCCAGCTTACCTCGAGCTCGAGCGTCTTTAAGTTCGTGGTTCATGACGACCCTACCGAAGTAACCACGATGAGCAAGCTGGTAACCAAAACTCATTTTGCAGCTGCAGGCCATGCGGTGAAGAAATTCGTCCCATCGGAGACGACGGGCATCCAAAGATTCTTCAAGGGCCTGGACATTCACCTGTCAACGACGCGAGGAACAGCCGATCTGGCACAAACCTCCATTAGCCTCCTCAGTAGCTCCAGATCACGGTTTTACAGTGCGGTATTTTCCTTGGCCTTGTTCATCTCGGCACTCAGGTCGTTTATCGATGCCCCTTGCCTGGAAGTCGGAGTCAGCGTCAAGGCCCTCGAACAATGAGCATACATGCCTCCTCTCGCGCTCCTTAAGAGCTTGTTCGGTTGACGCTATGATTCGCTTGACATCCTCGACCTTACGAGGAGATTCGACCCGCTCGCAATACTCTTCGGCCTTCGTCGTCCAATCCTGCCAAAGTCAGACACGGAGCCAGCAGCATGTGAGGAACTCGACCTCGAACTCTTGCTGAGCCACATCCGCAACTTCTTGAGCCGTCTTGACCAATGCCTCTTCGGCGACAAGCTTGTCCTGAGAATATTTCAGGTCACTAACCGCCTTCTCCCGCACTGCCGCCGCTGCCGCCGCCGTTTCCTGCAAGCAAGAATATTGTTGCCACTGTAGGAACTGAAAATGAAGAAGTACCTTCATTGCCTCCCGCTTGCCGTCGAACTCAGCGATTGCATCTTGCAGTCCATTCAGCTCTCGAAGAAGCTCCCATTGCTTCTGATCAAGGTTTGCTTTCTGCCCCGTGACGTGGGTGAACTGCATTATGAGGTCCTCCTTGCGTTCATTCGAGTCCTGGCAACCGCGAGTAAGCAAATGCTGCAGCTAGCCTCAAGACACTTGCTTGCCTTCAAGGAGGACACTAACGCCTCGAGATCCGCGGGCAGCTCGTCCGTGATTTTCTGTTCTAGCTCCCTGACGACTCTTTCCACCCGACGGAGGTCGTTGGTAGCCTGTGTTTCTGAGCGCTGGTATATCACAGCTTGAGTTAATTGATTCCATTCCGTCAAAGATCAAACACACCCGGACGGTCTCCAAAGCCCTTCTTGCTTCCAGGCACTGCGCCCGAGTGGGTACCACATCCACTTCGGCCGCATGGAGTTCATGGTCTGCGTTGACTTTCTCATCTTTCCACCGCCTTCGGACCACAGTAGTGAGAAAATGATATAAAAAAAAGACGAACAGATAGCTTACTGCAGCTCGTCGGATGAGTTCCCACCAAGAAGCATGGGGTGCGGCTTTTCTCTTTTGAGATACAAGGGAATCGATGACTCCCCTCCTTCACTGAGGTTAGCGAGAACCCGTCAACAATGTCAAGAAGAGAGCAGCAACACCCACGAGTAGCGCGTCACAACAAACATATCCTTCGTCCATGCGCCTCCACTACCTCCGAGGCCCGCCAGGATATTTTCAGCCTCTTTGCGTTTGTCGGCGAGAATCCGGGATTCAATACTGGATCTGTTGATCATGAGACGCAGGACGTGAGGGTCAGTAATCTAAGGCAAACGTGAACAATAGATGAGTCAGGCAACTGGGCACGTACCTCAAGTGCACGGAGCACGGTCATTATGCCGTCGGGCGGTTCTCCCCGGCTGTAGTCGAACATATCTGGCGTAAAGAAGATGACACCGATCCCCGAACTACGAACGATAAGCCTAAGAGCACAACCAGCGTATATGACTTACTTATTGGTATTGGCCAATATCTTTCTCAACACCGGAATATCATGAGTATTGGTGACAGCAAAAGAGCTCAATAAGCCCCCGAGTTGGTTCCTCAAGAGGGCCGCATACTGGGGCTCCCGAAGCTTGACATGGACGCCAAAGGGCCCGAGGGGGGTCTCTCCCATCCAACGCGTCCCGGCAATCCGGTCTACGACGCGCTTGATGTTGTTTCCATAAGGGGCGTATTGGTCGAGCTCGGCCCGTACGCATTTCGCAATGGCTTGTTCGCATTCGCCGACACGCTTCAGAGCTTGGGTCTTAGCGCTGTCAGCGGCAGCCGCGATGTCAGCGCGGCGCTGAAGCTCCTGCTCCGCAGCGACTCTCCGTTCTTGGACAGATTGGAGGTGTAGTCGTGCTGCCTCAACAGCGGCCTGAGCTTCTTCCAATTTGCGCTGGCTCTCCTCGCGTTCGAGCTGGGTGTCCTTTTCAAGCTTCTTCTGTGCCACTTCGATTTCCGCCTCATAGTCCTTGATTCGAACTTTGAGTCCTGTGATGTCCTCGGTTATATTTCTGAGGTCCTCCTATAGAGAATTCATGAGATTGCAACGAAGCACAGATAGAAAACGCACCTTCAGCTGAGCAAGGTCGGGCCGATTCGAACTGATCCCAGCCGCAATCGACGTTTTCTTGGCCGTCAGATGTTTCTTGTCTCCAAGTGCATTGTACTCCTCTTCGAGCCTCCGTACTTCGTTGTTTGCTACATGCAATTCCGTCTGCACAGCGTTAATGACAATTAGCACACTCAAAAAACCGAGTTACCTGTGCGGTATCGATATTGGCCTGAATTCTGGGCAGTCGCCGCTCCGCCCTGGCCGCGTCATTGATCTTCTCCTCCAGCTCGTTCTTCTTCGCGGTGACGTGGGCCCAGGCGACCTCCTTTTTCAATTCGAGGATCCTGGCCTTGAGCTCTCTGGCCTGCGCGGCCTCTTCATAGCGGGAATGGGCCAAAGTATATGCGGTTTCGAGGTCAGGGAGGGCCTCGCCCTTCTGCTCGAGCACCCGGTTCGTGGCCGCAATGTTGTCACGGCACAGAGCATATTCTTCCGAGAGCTGTGAGAGTTGGGTCCCGCGGAGGAAGAACTGCGGGCGTCGCTGGTGAATCTCGGGTCGCTGGAGTAACTTCAATTCGGCCTACCTTGTATTTGGCGGATGGTGAAGATGCACCGAGGAACTGGCGGGCGGCATCTAATAGCTATTGAGATGGTTTGTGGGTAAGATTCGGCGACGAATCACCTTGCGTAAGGACATTCATGGGGTTATCGACCTGAATATTCATGTGGTCGCAGATGGCCGTGAGCTCGTCTTTCTTCGTGCTAATCACTGTGCCGTCTCTGCTCTTTATTTTCCAGGTACTACTACCTTTCGTGTTGAACCGACGCGTGATTATGATGGACTTTCCATATTCTTCCGGCTTGTACGCATCCTCGCCTTGGTTCTTCAAGGAGAGGGTCACCTCAGCTGTACTGTGCCCCAGTCAGAGAGGGGCATAAAGATCGACATAAAACGCACGACTGGCCCTCCCGAATGAAGGACTTGATGCCGCTTCCGCGGCCAGTAAAAGTTGCTTTTCCGCCCAAAGCGACTGTTATGGCGGACAAAACAGCACTTTTGCCGCCTAGGAGGAGAATGAGAAACATAATTGTCGAGATGAGGCTGCTACGCACTTCCATTATGTCCTGGAAAAATATCAGCATATTGCGAAAGCATAGAGCCCAACATACCAATAATGAAGTTGATTTGGGGCCCAAAGGAGAAGGTCAGATATTTGTGGCACATGAACTGGTGCATCTCTATGCTCTCAATAATCCCATGCTCGGCGATTCCCTGCAAGACAGTGAGCACATCGATCTCGACGTACAGCCCCAAAAAATACTTGCGCTGGTAGTTTTGGGTTGCAGCGACGCAAGTACCTGCTCCCTTATCTGCTCCTCAGGTTTGCGTTCTAGCTCCTCCTCGTCTTCAGTATCTTCGCCGTCAGGATTTTCAGTGGCTTCGTCTCTTTGACGAGCTTGCCTTTGTTCCGGCTTTTGGGAAGCAGCCTGCGCGAGTCATCTGTACGTGCGCGTTTAGGTGTAGGTGTGTCGTCTAAAGATTCTTGGTCGCTGTCTAGGACGTGGGCGCGTCTCTTGGACATGGTTGGTGCATAAAGAACACGGATCCATTAATCGCGTTTGAAACACGCCTGAAACAAAGACAAATAGGCCTGCTCTCAACTCTCAATGTTCGACTTCAGCTTCGAGTTCCCACTCAAGCCGCAAGTCTACAGTCTCAAGAATAATCGGATTAGCTCTTACCTGCGCGAGAATATTAAAGCTTGCTCACTGGGGTCATCATGTTCAATCTCCTCGGGAATGAGTTCGGTTTCGTCATGAACTCTCTTACGGTCTACCTTAGGATCAAAGTTGTTGCACTTGCCAGCTCCCTAGTTGGGCTCTACGCGCCGCATATGCCTCAGCAATTTTACTGCAGCCGTACCCAACTTGTTATCCTCCAAGCTTGATTATATAATGCTGGCGGGGAATCGGCTTCATAGACTTCATAGATATGGTACAAGCCCCCATGCCCAAGTTACAACTCAACCTTGACCTGCACCTCGGCTCTCACGAGGACCCTTGGAACTGGAGGTCGCATTGGAGTTGCATACCGTACCTTAGGGATCCTTGCCTGTGGAATCAATGTGGAAGACTCGAAGTAGGACGGGCCTGTCTGCATTCTTGGCTTCATTCTTGACTTTATTCTCGGCCCACAATTGAGAATCGACGGCCGACAGTTTACTGTCCAGTCTTTTGACTCATTCTTGGTTCTTGAATGTGCTGACTACATACTTCCAGACTCTGAAAGATCATACACCAGTCTTTACGTCAATGCTATCACATCCACAGTCGTCGTACCTGCTGACAGATACCATTCTGTCTGTACCTGCTTGCATTTGACGCGTCCTGCAATACGTTGAGCCCAGGATGTTGAATGTTTCTTTCGTGTATGTATTTGACATAGTACAGCGCCTTTTCTCGGCGCTTCATTTTTTTACTTCCCCTCGTACATTTATAGCGTAGTCTTGGCGTAGTCTGCTTGTTCTCTTTCACGTCACTAGCAAAAGCTGAGGATACTCAGATCGTCTTTATCACAATGAAAGTGGTATGGCTCACCGAATTATAGCTCGTCATCTCCCCGTTTAGCACGTTGTTTCGGCACCTGGACATCTACCCTCCCTATATCCTTAAAAGATGACAATATCTGCTCTCGGACCGCGTCTACATCCCACTCCTGCTTGGGAATACTGAGCAATTGCACGTCAGACAGTTCTCCAACCTGGCCAACGTGCGCCACAGCCGGGTGAACAAGGCCTAGGGACGCCGGGGCCTGCAGATACAACGACGAGGCAGGGAGAGTCACTGCGAGATAGGTGTTTGCAGCGTAATTCAAGTTCAGTGCCATGGTGGTACTTGTCAAGCTTGGTAACCACGAAGGCACAAACAACAGATTCTTGTCCTCAACTGCCATGTCCTCAACTCCCAGCCCAGCCCCTGCCACGCACGCCCTCACGTCGCAAGTGGGCGGCCACGCAAACGGCGTCTTCACCACGGAAGACGACTCGCTGCTCATTCAAACAGGCTTTCCATTTGGAACTTAAGTTCTATCAGACGGTCCAGACGGCAACAACGCCAGAATTCGACGCGCTGCGGCCGTTTATCCCAAAATTCTTAGGCACGCTGGCACTGCAGGGCGAGGTCGATCCGGACAAGCCACTCAGCGAAACGAGCATCAATGTAAAGCCAGTTGCCGGCGCACGGAAAGATGAGTCGCATTCGAATGCGGCATTATGGGCACCAAGTGCTTACTGGATCGAGTACAATCCCTCGTTCTAGAAAACCTTGTGCACCCGTTTCTGAAGCCCAATATCCTGGACATCAAACTCGGGACTGTGCTGTACGATGAATCGGCATCACCGGAGAAGGTCGAAAGGATGTTGAATACGGCTAAGAACACGACGTCTTTTGAGACCGGCGTCCGTCTAACAGGGTTCCAGGTCAGTGGAAAGCGACATTCAGCGACACGCGGTCGATTCTGACGTTGTGGGACGAAAAAGGTATACGATAATGTTACAGGCCAGGCGGTGAACACGCCCAAGTCGTATGGCAAGTCTATCACGGCTTCGCAGCTGCCAGAAGGGATTGCACGATTTTTCCCGATAGCGCCGGCGGAAGGTGCCCCGGTGGAAGATGGGTCGTCTGGGCTGCCGGCACCCGTCCTTCTTCAGATCCTCGAGTTGATACGCGAGGACGTGCAGGACATCCGTGATGTGTTCGCGGCTATAGAGATGCGCATGGTCGGCGGCAGCCTGCTCATTGTTTACGAGAGCGACCTAGCCAAGGCAGAGGAAGGCCTCAAATGGATGAACGACGAGGCTGAGGAAAAGGAAGACGATGAGGACGACGATGAGGACGACAGCAAAGCGAAGCCTGGCCCTCCGTGTGATGTGCGTCTGATCGATTTTGCACACACCCGCTTTGTACCAGGCGAGGGACCAGACGAGGGTGTTTTGAAAGGATTTACCACAGCCTTGGCTCTCCTCGACGAGAGGATTGCTGCAGTACGCAGCGCTGTTTAGACAGAACTATGGGATATGGAAGCCATTTATCATTCTTGTTAGAATATTGTAAGCATTACAGAACAATCAGTACATATCGTTTTCGCCGCAAAAGTCACTTAAACCGTATATTACATGTACATACCCTCAACAGTGGAAGGATAGAAATGTCGTTTTCTGGCAGTGGCAGCATTCTCGTTACACCTGATCTTCGCCAGCGGGCATATGCCTGTTGCGCATGTTGTGCTCAGCGCGTTCATGGTGAGCACGGGCAGCAGCATTGCTAAACAATCTCATCAGCCCAGGCGCATAATGTGGTCAAGACAACATACGGTTTGTTAAAGGGGCTCTCGTCGCCGGTGTACAGGAAGGCGTCGTAGAACAGTGCTCCAGCCTGGGCGCCGAGGAATGGAGCGATGATGGGGCACCACAACCAGTAGTGACTGTAAGAGCGGGTCAGCGACCAAGAGTGGATGAAGCGGGAATATTTCTTACTTGCGGAATGTGAACACCTGGCGTCCGTATCCTACCATGGCGGTCAGAATGCGGGGTCCCAGATCTCTCGCAGGGTTGATTGCATAAGCTGTCTCCATTCCTAAGGAGGCACCAATTCCGAGGATGAGGAGGAAGAGAACGAGCGGAGCGAGGCCTGGAGGAGCCGGCATATTTTTCTTGTCGTTGATCGCGAGTACGACGATGAGCAGGACGGCAGTGGCAAGGAACTCGGAAAAGAAGGCCGAGACATTCGACATGTAATCAAGCTGGAAACGGCACATTCATATGAGCGAGGTCGGTGAGAAGGTATATATATTCTTACGGCGTAAGTCGAAAATAGACTGGCGGTGGCGAGAGTGCGAGTATGTGGGCCACCTTCAAAAATGGTCTACAGTTCATTATTCAGCAGGGACAACAAAATTGTAGAAACAACACTGACGATTGCTTGGTAGTAGTTGGCGTACACCAACGCGGCACCGGTTAATCCACCCAATACCTGGGCCAGGATGTACCCAGGCACTTTTCTCCAAGGGAAACCTCGGTATGTCGCGAGCGCGAGAGTTACCTGGATATAAAAATGAGACGAGGGGCCATATCCGCAGCTTGTGGAAACATACAGCAGGGTTGATGTGACCTCCACTGATCCCCCCAGATACCCAGACACCGAAGGCCGTGCCAATACCCCACCCGAAACTAATCGAGAGGTAACTCTGAAGATCGACCATGTTACTCAGGAAATCGTCGGAAGACTATCGGGCGTCACTTACACCTTTCTGAGAAGATGCTACGCCAGTAACCGAGGAAAGCACGACTTGGCAATCGACACCCGTTCCAAATATAATCAGGATGCAAACGCCCAAAAATTCTGCAACATATTCTCTAATCGCCAAGCTAAATCAAGGCTGCATAAGTGGACGCCGATTTGAAACGAACGAAATTTTCACCGATATTTGGACCATGCATTTGGGTGAATGGTAATAGTGTCCATCCCGGCATATTCGTCGATATGCTGAATATGGTCTTCCTTGCTCGATGAATCGGACATGCCTTCGGGTGCCTTGCGCATGGACATTGTCGGCTGAATAATAATTCACGAAGGAAAGTGGAGTGGAATCATTATTAGTGAGAAGGATTATATATGCTCCGCGGGTAAGCGGCTCAAAGAAGAAGTGCCATAATTGCGTCAGCTCAAAATCGCGCTGGAACTGTTGGGCGGCCACGATGAATTGCACGAGATATCATATAGGGTCTTGTGATACATACCAAGAACGACATCAAAAATGTCGAGCACTGAAGCGAGCATCGGTCGGGGTTCGGCTTGTTCAAGGTCGTGGTATTCACGAGAGCTCTTCAGAGGTGGTTGTCGAGTACAAAATTGGCATGAAATTCATGTAGCTTGGGCCGCCGTTGCCTCACAAACACCTGGGAAGTAGCACTTTTGGGACTGAAGTTCGAACTGCTTCACTTCCGAATCAGGCCGGAAATGATCAAACGGAACGTGGGCCGACCTCCGATCGGTGATTAGAAGATTCCGATTCTGCGATTTGAGAAGTTGAGACCTTGAGTTCATTATGATAATGAATGGCAGGCACGAGACCGGAACTGGTATGAAATTCATTTCTCGTTTACTTTTTGGCCGCGTCAATATTGGGCCGGTGCTCGGTTATTTTTAACCGGTGGTGCGAGACAGTAATAGACGCTGAGTCTGGAAGCCCATCATTAGCGAGACAGACATGAGATCCATCTAGGGACAGACCTCTTCTATGAACATCTGACCGCCATCCCATCCTCCACGAGCAATGTCGGTCATGCACCCATCCACGAGTCTATTCATTATGGCGGTAATTCCAAATCTTTCACCTGTGTATTTTCTCCATTTGAGCAGGTTGCGGAGTAGTTTCGTTCTCCGGTTCAGAAATCGTGTTCGGGCAGGAATGGACTCGGGGTTGAAAGCCGTTGCGCCAGATGCCAAGGCCGCAGATTTATGTTTTTGAACAAGATCGGCAGTTTCGGTGACTGTGCCTTGGAACACCGCCAGCACTGATTTTAAAAGTAACTGGGGAAAACAATTAGCATCCGAGACATTCTGGGGGAGAAAAACGAGGTGCGAACCAAGAATTTCGTATTCCCAGGTTCCACGCTAGCTTCAACTTCCTCTGCCAGATCTACCACACGCCGCACGTCCGCATCAGAGTAGGGGTCAAATGCGCCTCCTTCCAGAATTTTGCAGATCCATGGAATGATGGCAGTGGATACCATAGAGGCCACAAGGTCTCCGTCTGGCCCCAATTCGTCTCCCAGTGGTCGGGAGTACTGATGTAGGCCCTGGTACCATTCGAAATTGTCTAAACTGCGGGCCTCCTAGGGAATATTTAATTGACGACTGACACCCAAGACAAGGTGGAAATGACCAACCTTGATGGGATCCCATCCGACTATCTCCAACCGAACCCAAAACTCCCATACACTAACAACACCAAGGCCGCCCCATGCGCCGACGTAACTGTCGGCATACTTCTCCCGCCAAGCCTTCCAACGCCCTTTCCCTGGGTCTCGGAACTCCTCTGCCCGTACATCGGAAAGAACTTGCGCCGTCCGCTCCGCCAGTGACGACATGGCGCTGCCGTACGCATTCAAATCGGATGTAGGCAATGACGCATCCGTAGAAAACCCTTCCTCGTCCATTTCCTTCTGTGTCAATTGATTCTGATGTCGCCGCTGGCGACGTGCAAGACGCGCTGCCCGCCGTGTGGCCGGAGTCGGCTTAGGTACTACGCGGCCCAGTTCGTCAGTTTCCTCCTCCTCTTCAGCTGGTCGAGGAGGGAGCCCCATGAAAATCGATAAATCGTCCTCGTCGTCCGAGATCCGACGTTTTTTGATCATATCGAACCGCTCCTTCAGAAGAGAAGCATGCTCTTCCTCAAGTGCTTCTAATAGAGGATACTGACAAACACAAAATTCCACGGTCAGCCGCAGGGACACAGAAGTGGGTACATTGTCTTACCTTCTCGTCCAGGAAACCAGCAACACCCTCGACCCACTCTTTAAACTGACCAAACCACGCCCGCTTGGCCTCGGCGCGTTCGACCATCTGCCGCATTTCTTGCTCCCGGTCCTCAACCTCGGTGCGCTCCTTGCCTATGTTGGACAGGGCAGTGGTATTCGACGCATGAGACGTGGTCAGTTGGGTTATTTGCTGGGTTAAGCGGGCAAGGGCGGCCCCGAGAGAAGGTACGGGAGTGGATGGAGGTACTATACAGAGTTGAGCATTATAGGTCGACGAAGGTAAATGAATCTCACTTGGTGCGGGCTTATATGTTTCTTTGGGCCGCGAAGCAGGAGACATGTCTATAGGTGCTTGCGCACCCCGGCGAATCTGCTCCTGCTCCCATTCATCCGTTTCTTCATCCGTTTCTTCTCTGCATGAGCAAAAATTCAGATGGCTGAGTATAATAAGTGTCGTGGAACGTACGCGTCGGCGATCATCTCTTTCATAGCATCCCTGCGTTTACTTGCCTCGACTTTGCGTGATTTCTTCCCAAGCGCAATTCTCTCCTGTGCACTGGTGTACTCGGCGAACTCTGACAGATCGAGCAATAAGAATGGAAAGAAACAATAACACCAAGGCGCATACCGTCGTCACCTTCCCCTAACTCATCTTCTTCTCGTACCAATCGACTTTCAGGATGCGGGCCTTGAGACTCTTCTGCTCGTTTCACAACGGATAAAGAAATAAAGTCGTCTTCGCCCGCAGCCGTGGTGGCTCGGAGACGCTCCCGCCGTTCTTTGGCCACTTTGATTGACGATTCCGAGGGAATGAAGGTTTCGGATTCTGGTGGACGCGATTAGTATGCAAACACGATTTTCAAGTGGCAACAACAGCATACCAATGACATCCACGCTCATGGACATGTCCGCAGATACATCCCCGAAGTCCATGGACATGTCTGTATCGTATGGGTCGGCGCTAGGCAGCGGGGCGCGTGAGGAAGGCGTGCTGGCCTTAAGTTGCTCCAAAGACGCCTTGTCGTACGCCGGACCACGCTGGGGAGCTATAGAGATTTGATCCAGGTTGGGGACTACAAGAGTCCTGTACAAAAACGCGTTCATTGGATCGTCCAGAGGGAGAGAGCACGCCGGCGTACGATGGATGTGTGCCCAGGCTAAGCCTCTGACTGAGGTTAGACTTCTTTACCTTGAAGACCTCCCCTCCCCCCTCCTTCAACACAAATTAGCAGGGAGCTCTTCCGGGCAATTAGGACGCCCACCTCATCCTCCTCGGCTCCAAAACTGAGTCTTGATTTCGGCTTCGCCGCTCGCTTGGCCTTGTTCTTCAACTTCGAGGCAAGGGTGCTAGGCGAATCGGTTGCAGTATCATTGCTTTCTGGCTCTGGCGACGATTGCCTTGCTCTAACGGTCGGTTTGGACTTGCGTTTGAAGATGGGTGTTGACATCGTAACCCGTTTGAGTCACGAGGTTTGTCTATGTTGTTTTCTAAAGCCGTTGGCGTCTCACCTTTCCTTTTTGGGCTTCAGACGTTTCGGTCCAGATATGGAAGGGGGCAGACAGGACCGCCAGATTCTCGCCTGCCACGTCTACACGCCGCCGGCTGAACTAATCGGGATTCTAACTTTCTCTTATCCGTACTCCGAAATGACTCCGGAAGTACATCAAGCGGACACCGGCCCGCAAATGCCGGCCCGCCAAGGCTACCTTACAAAATATCTTTCAATATTCACTCGGTATCGAGGACTCAACGGACAGAGCTTTCTGTTTTTACAAAAAAAGGACTTCCACTTCGAAAAGGGTGTTTTTATTTTCTTTACTGTCCAGAAGATTCCGAAATGTGTACAGCTTGCCAGATGCATCAAATTAGGTAGAATCCTTTAGAGTAGAGGGTAAATAAGTATACTATTGGTAGTACAAGCGCAAATAATAAATCGGCGAATTTCTCAAACAAAGCGCGGAGGGTTTCTTCTCTCTTGTTCTATCCGCTTTTCCTCTTCCCTCATTGCTCGATGCTCTGCCATTTTCTGCCACAAAAATCAGGGAGGCCGATGCATGATTAAATAAACTGCATACCGCTTTCAACGCCTCCGTGGCTTGGATAATTGTACTCAAGGTTGCTTCTGATAATTCGGCGACCTGTATGATGGGTTAATGCAGAGCGTCAGGGAGGAAGAGGTGAACCTACAGCATCTCCAGCGGATTGACTGAACCTCTGAACGCGCTCTCGCTCTTGTTCCCAAGCCTGGTTATACTGGGCAAGGTGTCGTGGGTCGGAGGTGTTATTTGAAATTAAAGGGGCCGATTCGGACGTAGGAATAGAGGGTGCAGGGAGTGTGCGTTTGAACTCGCAATTGACGGACATTCTCTTGTTCGTAGCCCACCAAGTGCCAACTCCAGCACCAATGAAGAACCAGAGTAAGCGACTCATGCTGAGACAGTGCGGAGAGGTCAAGTTAGATAGGGAGATGGGATTTTGACTTGTCCGGTTCGCAGTGGCTGTTTATATACTTACTGGCTGCCCACGAATCCTCTCGGCCGCAGCGTTGATCGCAGTCTGAGGTCGGAGGATCCCGGCTTGATGCAATATTACGCGTCTGTCCGGCATCAGACTCTGACGTGACGCAAACGCGTGACCGCATTTATGGCTTCCGCGCGCCCACGACCTCGTCCAGTTCCTCGCGTCAAGGTATCTCAACCTGTAGCCTCCTCATCGACCTCAAATGAGCCGAAAGCCCCCCCAGTCGTCGTAGACGATGATTCCATGTTCATACGCAACAAAGGACGAAGTTCGACAGCTTGGAAAAAGCTAGAGAGGAAGACCACCGGTGCGCAAAGTGTCTCTATTTTTTGGACGGTATTAAACGTCAATTTCTAGAGAAACCCAAGGCTTCTCGGTCTGACAGCGATGAGGAGGAGCGCGATGCTCCACGGGCCCGAAAACAAAAGAAAAAGGCCGGTGGACAATCGACAATGGCTCGGTAGGCGCGTCGTTGCCAGCTGTAACGTGTTTCTTACTCCCTACTGCAAGTCTTTTATCTGAGGATCTCTCGGACGACTCTGATTCGGATGCGCTGGAAATTATCGACGCGTCAGGCAGCCCCGGTAAACGCAAGAGACGCGGTCGCTCAAGATCCAAATCCATAACGCCGCCGCCCGCGCTTCCCCAAGCAAAGCTTCAGCTTCTCCGTGAAGTTGTTCAGTGGGCATTTGTGGCTTTTCAGAAACTGTTTTGACCACTCACGCGTTCTGCAGCAAAACCCTCGCAGGATCAGAAGAGCCCGAGCGGGAGCCGTCACCGACACTCTACGACCTGGACGAGTCGACGGACACTATTATATTGGACCCCGAGCTCGCTCGAATAGCCAACTCGGTCGCCAGGAAGGCACCCAGTGCACACCCAGAAGCCGACGACGCCGAGTCTGACGACAAGGTCGTGGTTAAGGTCAAATGGCGACCCCATCCGGAGAACAAGGACGGGAAGGAGTCAGAGACGTCGTTCAGGCTGAACCGCGTAAATGCAATACACCTTACTCCACTTCTCCCGCTGACCACAATCACTCAGAACGACAACTTCCGCGATCTATTCGACGCCGTGGCGGAAGACGCGGAGATCCTCGTCGACAAACTCATAATGAGCTACAACAGCCGGCGCTTCTTCCCCTCCGTGACGCCCAACACGCTCAAATTATGGGGCGAAGTCGAGCTCGGTGCGTCCCCTTCCTCTCATTCCCGACGCGACTAAGCAGCATTCAGTGGCGTGCGACCAACCGACGTGGGAATACCTCCGCGCGCACCAACAGACCGCCGCCGTCGACCTCTCCGACGCCGAGCCCGCCTCTCCCTCACAGTCGAACGCTCAGGAGTCCGACGCCGAATCCGAGGCAGGCGAGGAGGAGACGTTCAAGCTCATCCTCCGCTCGGCGGTCACCACCAAGGACATAGTCCTCACCGTGCGCCAGACGACGACATGCGGCGCCATCGTCAAGGCATTCTTGAAACGGGCGGGACTCGCCGATAAGTACGCCCTGAAACAAGGCGGGCGGAAGAGCATCGGCGGGAAAGGAAAGGGTAAGGCCCCCGACAAAGAGCCGCAGCTTCAAATCGATGGCGACAAGATGCGCGCGGATGTGGCTATTGGGGAGGCGGATTTGGAGGACGGAGATCAGGTCGAGGTGGTGGGCTTGTAGTCTGAGGGTGTCTGTTAGTTATATCCCGGGTTCTACCATTCTGTTGTATTTCAAGTTGGGCACTACGATTGTGATTTAAGATCTCAATCAAGGCTGATAAGGGATTACAATGGTTCTTCCCGTTCTAGACGATATTCTTCTCCACACGCTTGGGCACGCTCATAAGTTTAAAACCCCTCCGTCTCATTTGCATAGATTCGCACTGTCGCTCCTTCGCTGAGACTACGGAGGACACCATTACCCGCACTCCACTGGCCCATGCCGACCAAAACGGGGTGCGCTTATCGCCTGTTTGCATGCCCCATGCGTCCCAGATGCACCAGACGATGAGCATCGAGATGGCAGCAGACACGACGCTGACCAGCAGTCGCGTGAGGATGTCCGGCGCACGGAGACACATTGCCAGGAACGCGAATACGAAGCAGACCATTGACCACGTCAGGAGCGCGTATGGCAAGGAGAATATTATAGCCAGTAGCTCCAGGCCAGTCGAGCTATCGCTGCTCCTGCGCCGCATGGCTGAGGACTGTGGAATTAGGAGGTGAGTGAGCCTTTTTTATTACCAAGGGGAGAGGACTCACGATTTCCCCGGAGGAATCGCGAAATTTGGTGCGGTTTTGGCGGATGAGGAGCAGGGCGAGGATAATCGAGCCTATGCTGGCGAGCGCGGAAAGATAGCTCGCGATTTGGAAGGGTGAATGGTGGATTTGCCCGTCTCCTTGGTCCACGCTTTGAATCGCCAGGAACCCGACATTCGCGTTGAGTACAACGGTGGCCTATTATCAACAGTTATTCTCACTGTGTGGCGTAACCTCTGCGACGACTCACAAGTAGAGCGAACTCCTCCCACTCCTTGTTGAGCTTCTGCACCACCTCCTGCCAGACCCTCCTGTATATTATCTTGTCGACATAGGCCTTTTCCAGGGAATATAGATAGACATCCGGGGCATAAAAGAGGATGGGGGAGAGGATCGTTATGAGGTACGAGCGCCGTCCTAGGCTATCGTCGTATACAGATTGGTCGCGGTCTAAGCGCGCGCAGGGCAGCCCATGGAAGTGGTAGAATCTATCACGGGCTGGAAGAGCGAAATACTTAGGGTGTATGGAATTCACAACGACGGTAATACGCACCAAACTCGGACATGATTCTGGCTAGACGCACCACGCAATGGTCAACTTCATGCGGAATGGTTGAGCAGACGGTCTTACCGAAGGCGGTAGCAGAACCGACCCTATCATCTGAGGAATAAAATAAAATTGGGTTGCATTGCAATCGTAAACAGGCACATACATTGCATCTGTCCGACGATATATAGCCTATTCTTCAGCTCTTCGATGGTCTGCGAAACGGTCGAGGTCAACGAGGTGGACATGTCTGAGTAGGCAATCATTTGTCTGGCGTTTACCCAAAAGAAAAATGGCATACCGGCCATACCGTGAAGTAGGCAGTCCTGCAGCTCGTTGATACATTCTTTGGTCAATGGACGAGCGTTGGGAAACAATGCGCAATGTTGCCTGAGTTCGGCAAGATAAGAATATCACTGAGACTAGAAGGGCGGAGTATAAGATGGGCAATGGTCCTTGAGAAAGACACGTAGGTACCTTGGGTCGAAGGACAAACCAATACTGATACTCCATCTCATGTCCTACATCGCGTGTTAACGTGACATAATAAGGCAGTTCTCAATCAATCTGAGGCAGAAACTCACTGAGATGCTTCGTCTCGATGGGCCCGTCAATTTCGGACCACACAGAGAGATTGTCTTCAATCTGCTGGGGATGAATCCAGAACGGCGAGCGGGCCGAGTGGTTGATGAAATAGTATCTGACTTGAGACTTTTCGCTGTTGCTGTCCGACGTAAGGTCAATCACCAGATCGATCTGCTCGACGTATTCCGAGTTGCTCTCGAGGAGGGCAGCGTAGGGCGGCTTATACTGTTCAGGCGAGCATCGAATGTCCTGCACGAGGCGGTCGACGGCGGTCTGCACCTCCGCGAGGACGTCTTTTTTATAAATCAGCGCATCGGTGAATATTCGCTAGCAGTAGGGACAAGGTCAACCGCCTTGAAACATGCCTATAGATGTCGAACGCACCCGTCCAGGATGGAAGAAATACCGCGCGCCTTCAGGGTGAGTAAATGCCAGCCACTCTGAATCCAGCGGTTCGTCCCTGTGCCTATCCATTTCAGCCCATTTATTCCTTCACGATTGCAGCAGAAAGCGCACGCATCAAAGCTGAAGGTATGCGGCTCGATTAGGTACGAGGTTTGTTGTCGCGGTCTAGTATGTGGGGTCTCAGCTGATTTATGGTGAGAATTGTGATACTGACATGGTGACGTTCCTGCTGTATCTCTGAAAGCATTCGGGGAAAATGGGGTGTATCTTATCCTGAGGAACAGTATTGGGGGTTGCGTGCACCATAGTACTTGGGGTGGAGGGTCCAATTTGCGACTCCTCATTATGCTGTGAAGCAGCTGTTTTATGTTCATCCAGCGAGCGGCTGAGTGAAGCTGTAGAAGTATCGGACGTGGGTGAAGGCTGCGCTCCAGAAACGTCGAAACCTTCGGAAGTGGGGTGCGCGGAGAGCGCAACCTCAAGCTGATCTTGACCATTCACCAAAACTCCACTTGGGTAGCCAGGTAGCGGGCCGGCACCTTTATTTATAGTATCAAGGCGCTTGTGCGGCTTAATACGGAAGAAGGCCCGGAAATTTCCGCTAGCGTTTAGGATGAGCCGCAAGAGTACAAGGCTGCCTTTGAACTTCGCCAGTCCAGTGCGAAGCAGATCGCAAAGCCATCTGAAAGTAGCGATAAGGAGGGATGGTCGAGACATGAGAAGAGACAAGGAAGGCTGTACACAGGTCGAGACATGTAAAGAGACAAAGAAAGCTGTAAGCAGGTCACACCGCCGGCGTAGTCTCGTAACCAGACGTTCTGCCTGAATCGGCCCTGCGGGCCGCCGGACCGTCGGAGTTTGAAAAATGTAGCGCAGAGATTGAGTCAAGACCTCTTCAGTACACTCGCTTAGTTTCCGCCTCCGCTGTCAAACCCAAAAAGGAGATTTGATCTCGGCACGAATTCCCTGCCGCCCCCAAGCCGCCACAAGCCGTTCCGACTCGTTTATACCCCAAGTACTTACTTGCAAGACAAAGGCTCGTTGTTTTATACAATACAAGGGAAATAATTTAGAAGGGGTGAATTGAGTGCTATTATGATGACGACAGGTATCTAATTACATCCTCGCTCTTCACTTGCGTGAAGAATACCGCCATTCGATGCCCCTCCCCTCCCTCGCTGCGCTCGGGGGGTCCCCCAAGCCGGGGCATCTCAGGCGGCACGCTAAAGACTCGTTCCCGCTTCCTATAGATCTTCACCTAACCCTAACCCGTCACGGCGGGACGACGCGGTGGATACCCGGAGTTTCGGAAGCGGGGCGCAGGCGTCGGGGACATCGGCGTCGAGTGGCACTGTGGCAACGAGTGAGTATGCGATGTGCGGCGGAAGGCGAGGCGGGGGTAAAGAGCGATGAGGATGGGGGGAGGAAGAGAGCGACAATATCGCTTGTTGTGGCTGACAGAACACTGACACTTCGGCGCAGTCCAAACAAACAACGGCTTGGTGGCGGCAGGGAATCGTGCCGCGATCAAATCTCCTTTTTGGGTTTGACAGCGGAGGCGGAAACTCAGGAGTGCTTCAGTACTCTGTTTTTCAAACTCCGCCGGTCCGGCGGGCCGTTAGGCCCGTCACCGCAACGGCTGGTTCCGAGACTACTGCCGGCGCCAAACGACACATGTTGGTGCTAAACTATATATACTAGAGCCTCTTTGCATTCAACCACAACACCCGCTTGAACGTCCTGAGAAGAGAACGAAGAAGGCGAGTCCTCGACATAGAGTGGTGTAGGTGCCAGGACCGCCACTGATGGCAGAAACAGTCACTTCGCTTATTGAATATGGATTCGAACACAAGTAGCACGGAATCCGGGGAGTCCACCAAGGATGGAGGTCAAACAAGGTATGTAGCTAAGACACGAGAGCAGCAGAGGGTTCACTGGCACTTGATACAGAGAGCATGAAATTACCAAATCGAGCACAGTTGGAGGAAGTTCGACGACCGACGAGGAGCCTATTGTCAAAGAAAACGGGGGACGTGGAAAGCAAAGCTTGGGTGCAAGTGCCAAGCCTGCAAAACCCAAGGGACACTGATGAAAATGGGCGTCGCGATGGTGTAATGCTACGATGTTGCGAATATAGATGGTGACTTGTCCGCAAAAGCTGTTTTTTCATGAGTGAGGTGCCACCTCATTGAAGAGGCTGAGTGGCCGACGGACTATGGTAGACGGGATCGACACAGTTCGAATTTAGTTGACAGATGACAGCTGTTGATGGCAATGATGTGAGTGATGCGAAACTTCCCAACCTAGTATGAGCACTATATACCTCTCAGTCAGAGTACACATAGTCAAGCAAACGAGGCAAGAAACCACTCATTACAAGCACCCGCTCAATTCAACGCCCGCAAGCACTGCCAAGAGCCAAGACTGTGCGATTAGGTAAAAGCATTCTCATTGGTCGCAAGCTCCGGGAAATACCCAAACACGATAATGTGACCTGAACATGTGGAATCATCTGCTTTGAGCGATTCAAGTAGACAGAGAAAGTGGCGGCAAAATGTAATATTAATGTGACAAAAATAGAACAACGGGAATCTCATCTAGCTTGGGTCAGCGCTGAATTTGCACAGTGCGCTGAGACGGTGTTTCAAAGTCTTGAAGGGGTTCCAAAGATCACGATGGATAATAGCTGGGATGTATTTGAGCTGATGTCGATAAAAATGGAGAGCATGTGGTCTAATAGAACAATCTTTAGTCATCGGAGAGCTGCTTGTATTTGTCACAGCCATGTTTAAATTTCGCGCCATTCTGCCACGAGGAAGCGCCGACTGCGTCGGCCGAGACCTTGCTTGTGAATCTCCTCTACGAATTTCACAACTTTGACCCGGAATCTTGTAAGCCCGGAGATATGCGGCAAATGCTTCATCAGTTCAAGTTTACAATACCTTTTTTAAAAAATTCTCCGTTCTAAGATCAAGAAAAATAATTCTGAGCAGACAGATGTTGGTATTCTCAGCCAAGGAAGACTTTTGTAGGCTTCAATCAATTTATTCAAATAGAAACATCATCCCAGAATACGGCACTCAACACAAATTTAGTGGTTGTGATAGCAGAAAATAACAACACTGAATGGTTTCAGCTCAGCGTCGGAATAAATTTCCTGCGTCTCTACACGCGTTTCTGGCGATCGCTTGAGAAATTAATCAATGCATTCCATTTGTTCTGAATAGTGTTCAAACACCCACTCAACTTTGGTTCGACCGCCATCTCAGTAGTTGTCAATGAACAGAACAAAAAATATTTATATCCTCGTGGATGGTTGGTTTTTCATTCACTCTTCTGCAATTTCGAACCACACGGGACACAGATGTACTGGAGAATTATGAGTTGCACAGAACCCTTTTAGGAAAAATATCTGGTTACATGCTTTGTTCACCTTCTTGTGATGTAAAATATGGCATTAGACTGGTTCAATATCAGATCCGCTGTTTGTACACCGTTCAAACAGCACATCTGGTGGAATTGGAACATAGCTTGAACGGCTATTCGGGGCTCCATCCAGTCACTCATCAAAAATAATATTTCACCATTTTTCTCTCCGTGATCGCAGTGCAAGGGGTGAACTCGTTTCGAATGATAATCATTAGGAAGTACAGAATTTTCCCCTGCATTACCGATGTATAGCTCCAATTTTCTTCCGCACAAAGGACTTGATCTTGGCGTCCCTTGAAAATCACGAGAGGTAGCTGGAAGATGGCACCAGCAACTCTTTTGTTCGTAAAGGGCAGAAGTCCTGTCAGAGCCATTCATGAAAAATTATTTTGTATGTTTCATCATGTTTCCTAGCTCTCTGAGTGACCGTATAAATGTTATAAGCGGCTAATCCTCTGTAGACTTGTTGTGGATGGCGAGTTATATTTGGGCCGCATGGAAAGTCTGCCAGGTTGGAATTTCTGGCGGAAGCAGTTCTGCAAATGTGTAGCACGAGCTACAGAATGAAAATGAATCTTCTGAAGAGGCCATTTCTACTAGAAGTATAAGGCAATGATAATGTAATTTCTACCAAATTTTTACACATGTAGATTGTGAATTGAACTCGCAAAGAACGTTCTCGTGGATGTGACAAAAACCGGCGAAAAAGAGAGAGAAAATGGTTGTGTCCAGTGTCATTGACATGATGTAGATTTCCTGCACTGAATTCAGACATCAGGGTGTAGTATAGCTGCACAGTTAATGCAAATTGCTGTGATCATTCAAGTGTTGCTTTTAGGTGGGTACATTCCGGACCGTGTCGGCTGATGCAATCACTCGCCAATCACTAATCGGAAAGATCCGGGACAGGGACTTCGGATCAATGGGTGAGTCGAAAAGTGCGGCAATTATGAGGGTGGAGAGACCTTGCAAGCAAGGTGACTGTCTATCCTCTACGCCTGAGGAGCTCAGAGTAGATGATCATATCTTGAATATCCATGGAAAAATTGGTTTGGTGAGCTACAATAGCTAGGCTACAATGACTTCCCCTGAACATAGGGGCGATCACGTTCCATCACTCACATCATTGCCATCAACAGCTGACATCTGTCAACTAAATTCGAACCGTGTCGATCCCGTCTACCGTACTCTATTCTGGTCGCCATGTCTGCCTCCCCCGCGTTCCCAGTTCCTTCGCCAGCGCCCGCCCCAGTCAGCTATCCCGTGGCCTCGGCCTCTTCTTCATCTGAATCGGGAATCCAACTGTCTCGCGACGCCGACCTCCTCATCAACTCTTTTCTTCCAAGCCCCTCAGCAGCTCAACCCCCACCACCCTATGAAGCCAAAGGGCTGCCCCTACCGTTCTGTGCACCTCAAATCGCGGCGTCGTTTGACTCCCCCTTTGCCAGAGGCTACAACCCCACCGTCGAGAGTGCTGTAGGCATCTCTCAGGACCAGCTTCTCGCCTTCATCGATGGACTGAACCTCGCGATGACCGCGAGTCCTCCTCTGCGTGTCGTCAATGTCGCAGGGAAGATAATAGGATATATGTGCGTACCCTCGCTTCAACTCACCCCGCCAGTCCGTATCACTGGGCAATGATCGCGGGCGCAGTAATGCAGACCGTGGCCCAAACCGGCATGCACATCCTCTCCAAGACCCTCACCGATCGCTACCTCCGCGCACACCAACAGACCGCCGCCGTCGACCTCTCCGACGCCGAACCCGCCTCTCCCTCACAGTCGAACGCTCAGGAGTCCGACACCGAATCCGAGGCAGGCGAGGAGGAGACGTTCAAGCTCATCCTCCGCTCGGCGGTCACCACCAAGGACATAGTCCTCACCGTGCGCCAGACGACGACATGCGGCGCCATCGTCAAGGCATTCTTGAAGCGGGCGGGACTCGCCGATAAGTACGCCCCAAAACAAGGCGGGCGGAAGAGCATCGGCGGGAAAGGAAAGGGTAAGGCCCCCGACAAAGAGCCGCAGCTTCAAATCGATGGCGACAAGATGGGCGCGGATGTGGCTATTGGGGAGGCGGATTTGGAGGACGGAGATCAAGTCGAGGTGGTGGGCTTGTAGTCTGAGGGTGTGTCTGTTACTTATATCCCGGGTTCTTCCATTCCGTTGTATTTTTAAATTGGGCACTACGATTGTGATTTAAGATCTCAAGGCTGATAAAGGATTACAATATTTCTTTCCGTTCTAGACAGGATTCATCTCCATTGACGCCGCGGAACGGTCAGGCACGCCCATAAGTCTCTTCCACCTATTCTGCGCAAATTTGTAGTACGGTCGCTCCTTCGCCGAGACTACGTAGGACAACGTGGCTCGCACTCTACTGGCCCACGCCGACCAAAACGGGGTGCCCATGTTGCCCGTCATGCCCCATGCGTCCCTGATGCACCAGAAGATGAGCATCGAGATGGCAGTGGCCACGATGCCGACCAGCAGTCGCGTGAGGATGTCCGGCGCGCGAAAACACATTGACAGGAAGGCGAATACGAAGCAGACTATCGACCACATCAGGAGCGCGTATGGCAGGGAGAATATTATAGCCAGTAGCTCTAGGCCAGTCGAGCTCCTGCGCCGCATGGCCAAGGACTGGAATTGGGAGGTGAATGAATCTTTTTTATTACCAAGGGGAAAGAGGACTCACGATTTCCTCGGAGGAATCGCGAAATTTGGTGCGGTTTTGGCGGACGAGGAGCAGGCCGAGGATAATCGAGCCTGTGCTGGCGAGCGTGGAAAGATAGCTCGCGATTTGGAAGGGTGAATGGTGGATTTGCCCGTCTCCTTGGTCCACGCTTTGAATCGCCAGGAACCCGACATTCGCGTTGAGTACAACGGTGGCCTGTTATCAACAGTTATTCTCACTGTGTGGCGTAACCTCTGCGACGACTCACAAGTAGAGCGAACTCCTCCCACTCCTTGTTGAGCTTCTGCACCACCTCCTGCCAGACCCTCCTGTATATTATCTTGTCGACATAGGCCTTTTCCAGGGAATATAGATAGACATCCGGGGCATAAAAGAGGATGGGGGAGAGGATCGTTATGAGGTACGAGCGCCGTCCTAGGCTATCGTCGTATACAGATTGGTCGCGGTCTAAGCGCGCGCAGGGCAGCCCATGGAAGTGGTAGAATCTATCACGGGCTGGAAGAGCGAAATACTTAGGGTGTATGGAATTCACAACGACGGTAATACGCACCAAACTCGGACATGATTCTGGCTAGACGCACCACGCAATGGTCAACTTCATGCGGAATGGTTGAGCAGACGGTCTTACCGAAGGTGTAAGCAGAGCCGACCCTATCATCTGAGGAATAAAATAAAATTGGGTTGCATACTCGTTACGACCGCAGTCAGGCACATACATTGCATCTGTCCGACGAGATAGAGCCTAGTCTTCAGCTCTTCGATAGTCTGCGAAACGGTCGAGGTCGGCGAGGTGGACATGTCTAAGTAGACAATCATTTATCTGGCGTTTACTGCACAAGAAATTGGCATACCGGCGATACTTTGAACTAGGCGGTCCTGCAGCTCGTTGGTACATTCTTTGGTCAATGGACGGGCGTTTGGAAACAATGCGCGATGTTTCCTAAGTTCGGCAAGATGAGAATATCACTGAGACTGGAAAGGTGGCGTATAAGATGGGCAATGATCCTTGAGGGAGACACGCAGGTACCTTGGATCCAAGCACGAACCAATACTGATGCTCCATCTCATGTCCTATATCGCGTGTTAACGCGACATAATAATGCAGTTCTCAATCAATCTGAAGTAGGAACTCACTGAGATGCTTCGTCTCGATGGGCCCGTCAATTTCGGACCACACAGAGAGATTTTCTTCAGTCTGCTGGGGATGAATCCAGAACGGCGAGCGGGTCGAGTGGTTGATGAAGTAGTATCCGATTTGAGACTTTTCGCCGTTGCTGCCCGACGTGAGGTCAATCACCAGATCGAACTGATTGACGTCTCTCTCGAGGAGGAGGGCAGCGTAGGGCGCCATATCCGGCGGGGGTGAACGCAGAATGACATTCACGAGGTGGTCTACGGCGGCCTGCACCTCCGCGAGGACGTCTTTTTGATGAATCAGCGCATCGGTGAATATTCGCTAGCAGTAGGGACAAGGTCAACTGCCTTGAAACATGCCTATAAATGTCGAACGCACCCGTCTAGGATGGAAGAAATATCGCGCGCCTTCAGGGTGAGTAAATGCCAGCCACTCTGAATCCAGCGGTTCGTCCCTGTGCTTATTCAGTTAACCTCATCTATTCCGTTATGATTGCAGTGAAAAACGCACGCATCAAAGCTGAAGGTATGCGGCTTGATTAGGTACGAGGTTTGTTGTCGCGGTCTAGTATGCGGGGTTTCAGCTGATTTATGGTGAGAATTGTGATACTGACATGATGACGTTCCTGTCGTATCTCTGAAAGGATTCAGGGAAAATGGGGTGTATCTCATCCTGAGGAACAGTATTGGGGGTTCCGGGCACCATTGTATCTTCGCTATGCTGTGAAGCAGCCGTTCTATTTTCGCCCGGCGAGCGGTTGAGTGAAGCTGTAGAAGTATCGGACGTGGGTGAGGGCTCCGCTCCAGAAACATCGAAACCTTCGGAAGTGGGGTGCGCGGAGAGCGCAACCTCAAGCTGATCTTGACCATTCACACCAGAACCCAAAACTCCACTTGGGTAGGCAGGTAGCGGACCGGCACCTTTATTCATAGTATCAAGGCGCTTGTGCGGCTTAATACGGAAGAAGGCCCGGAAATTTCCGCTAGCGTTTAGGATGAGCCGCAAGAGTACAAGGCTGCCTTTGAACTTCGCCAGTCCAGTGCGAAGCAGATCGCAAAGCCATCTGAAAGTAGCGATAAGGAGGGATGGTCGAGACATGAGAAGAGACAAGGAAGGCTGTACACAGGTCGAGACATGAAAAGAGACAAAGAAAGCTGTAAGCAGGTCACACTGCCGGCGCCAAACGACACATGTGGGTGCTAAACATATACTAAAGCCTCTTTGTATCCAACCACAACACCCACTTGAACGTTCTGAGAAGAGAGCGAAGCAGGCGAGTCCTCGACATAGAATGGCTCAGCGCCACTGACAGTCACATGGCAGAAACAGTCACTTCACTTATTGAATATGGGATCAGAGCTAGTCACAGACAAGGGTTCGAACGCAAGTAGCGGGGAGTCCACCAAGGATGGAGGTCAAACAAGGTATGTAGCTAAGACACGAGAGCAGCAGAGGGTTCACTGGCACTTGGTACAGAGAGCATGAAATTGCCAAATCGAGCACAGCTGGAGGAGATTCGACGACTTCGCAAACCGACGAGGAGCCTATTGTCAAAGGCGATGGACGTGGAAAGCAAGGCTTGCCTACAAGTGCTGCAAAACCTAAGCCAAACAAGCCAAACTGATGAAAATGGGCGTCGCGATGGTGTAATGCTACGATGTTGCGAATATAGATGGTGACTTGTCCGCAAAAGCCGTTTTATTTTTCATGAGTGAGGTGCCACCTCATTAAAGAGGTCTTCTTCTCGGCTACGCAGTGACGCAATCCGTCGGACTCCGGAGGCCGTTGAGTGGCCGACGGACACAGCAAAACTGATCGCCTCCAACTCCCAACTCAAACAGCAATATTAAAATTTAATTATAAGTATGTTGAACGCACTCTATTCTGGTCGCCATGTCTGCCTCCCCCGCGTTCCCAATTCCTTCGCCGCCAGCGCCCGCCCCAGTCAGCTATCCCGTGGCCTCGGCCTCTTCTTCATCTGAATCGGGAATCCAACTGTCTCGCGACGCCGACCTCCTCATCAACTCTTTTCTTCCAAGCCCCTCAGCAGCTCAACCCCCACCACCCTATGAAGCCAAAGGGCTGCCCCTACCGTTCTGTGCACCCCAAATCGCGGCGTCGTTTGACTCCCCCTTTGCCAGAGGCTACAACCCCACAGTCGAGAGTGCTGTAGGCATCTCTCAGGACCAGCTTCTTGCCTTCATCGATGGACTGAACCTCGCGATGACCGCGAGTCCTCCTCTGCGTGTCGTCAATGTCGCAGGGAAGATAATAGGATATATGTGCGTACCCTCGTTTCAACTCACCCCCAACTAACGCCCCGCCAGTCCATATCACTGGGCAATGATCGCGGGCGCAGTAATGCAGACCGTGGCCCAAACCGGCATGCACATCCTCTCCAAGACTCTCACCGATCGCTACCTCCGCGCCGCGAACCTCCGCCTTTTTAAGCCCCGCGGCCTCTCTGTTCGTCTCTGTACCACCTCCGCAATGCAGCACCTCGTCGCGCATTCCGGTAGCGGTGCCGGCCCCTCCACCCTCGACAAGATCGGCCGCGGCGTCGGCACCGTCCTGCTGCAAGTCCCCATACCCATCCCCTTCAAAAGCCGCATAATCAGAAGCATTGCCGACCACGCAGCCAAAGTGCCCGCGAATATCAGCGGCGTAGGCGACGGCAAGAAGATACCCCTCTCGACGCAGCGCCGGTTGGCCGCGCTCGCGGGCCAGACGCTCCCGCTCGAGTTCGACGTGCCCCCGCCCGCCAAAGTGCAGGGCGTCATGGATACCATGGGCGACTGGGGCGTCAAGTTCGACGCGTGGCGCACAGGCCGCAAAGAGGCGAAGGCGGAGCGCAGGCGCATAGCGCTCGCGCGCATCGAGGAGCAGCTGCACCATACGCCATACGGGCTCGGATATTTTGGGCGCGACCACTATTTGGTGGGGCGACGGGAGCGCATGGATCTGCGCAAGGCGGCGCGGATGGAGCGGAAGCGCAATTTGGGGCGCGACGGGCTGCTCAGTCCATTGATTGGGCCGCGGGAGACTAAACTGGAGCGACGCGTCAGGAATGCTGACTTGCTGGAGCATTGGGCGACGGACAAGGTGTTGTGGCTCGTTATCATGAATTCAGATCAGGGTGAGTGCCGTCTATTTCGGATAGGAAGCTTGCTAATTTTTTTTTCGCCTGAAGACAAGGACATCGACGGGATCGAGAAGGCAGAGAGCTTGGACGACGAGGAGCGCGTCGACGATAAAACTTGGCACACAGAGTTGGCAAAGGAAAAGGATTTACTAGAGGAAGAAGCGGAGGAGGACGAGATGGATGTTCAGGATGACCAAAAGAAATAAGCGAAGAAGGCGATATGGTTGTCTTGAAATGCAAATGATTCGGAAGTACAGAGCTCCGGCTGGGAGCAGTATACCAGAAAGCAGTAACCAGAGTGTAATATGTCTTCATCAACAAAGTTGGTTGGAAACAAAGTCGCGGGCACCTCTTGCCGGAGGCCTTTGAGTGGTGGCGGACGGACACAGCAAAACTGATCGCCTCTACTTATTGAAATTTAATTATAAGTATGTTGACGCACTCTATTCTGGTTGTTGAAATGCGGTGACCGTCACGCGCCATCCTTTTCCGAGACAAGCCCGACGCGAGGCACGAGCGGCTTGGGCTTGTCAGAGGATAAGCTAAGCGTAGAGGGAATCGGCGATAGGTGTGACGCGAGCGTGACCCTGGTCACTTCTTGCTTGATCGCGTAACACCACCGCGATTCTTCGGTTTTCCTCTGCTGCTGGGTGTATGGTCACCTTGTAGTGGCTTCCTGTCCACTCTATAACGCCTTTTTCCATATCTCACACAGAAACGAGCCCTCAATATGAGGCAGAACGCGATACCAAAGCCGATGCGCCCACGACCTTTGCTTCCCTCAGTAGCGCGTTTCTGGCCGCAGACCCGACCCAACACAGCAAATATCTCTATATGAGTCGAGCCGTACCTCTCAAGCTTACTTTCTGGTTCTGGCTTCCCGTTCTGGCCTACGCGCTTTGCCTTACACGTTCACGCGCTTGTTCTCATGCGCCTTGTTTGTCGCAGACGCTGCACGACTTGGGCTCGAGACATCTCCTGTTGACCTCTCATGACGTCCCGTGTTTTGTATCCACCATGTGTGCTGTGGGTGTGGCTCTCCTGCTACCGGGGCTTCCGCCTTCGCTCGAGGGATCCACTAGCTCTCGCGGGAGTGCTTCGACTCGTGCACGCCACCGTCAGGTAGGCGCTGCCACATCGTGTTGCCATGTTGTTCGCCTCGACGGGCCGTCGGACGCTACATGCCAGCTCCGGCCACGGATAGTGGCGTGCTGCATAACCCCCCTTTTTGACGTCGATGCCTTTCCTTTCCCGTTGGCGCCTCCGCAGCGCCTATTGGACTTCTTCTGCATTGTTAGCGCTAGTTTCACTTTCCGTGCATGCGCATACATCCACATCCCATGGATGTGCGGAGCGCCTCGCTTCTTCTCTAATCGTCTGCGCCTGTTACGGGCTGCATGCATGCTGGTCTTGATCGTCGTTCCATGCGCACTGGTGCTGTCTTGTGTCGGCAGCCACGCAAACCTTTAGGTCATCTCACTCCAGATGGCGTGGATTCCGTTTTGCACCCCATCGCCTTTGTTGACCCGGCTTGTCACCCTGCGCGCACGTCTCATGCATCTGAGTCAGGGCCGCCGCCGCCATGTCGCACCTCCTGAGGTCTTGGCTTTGATGAGGCGCATAACTTCTCTCGAGCCGTGCTCCTTTTTATTGGTTTCCTGTCTGATTACAGCTTTCTTGTCTGACAACGGCGCGCGCTATGCCGCCGGGGTCACTTTCTTATACTGCGCGCTTGATGCCATGGCCTCTATCCTACGCCGCCCACCTTGATGCCGCGGTTCCACCTTACCCGCGCATGCCTCGCGTCCTCGCCCTCGCCACAAGCGCACCTTGTGTCGCCCAGGCAGCCTCCGGGCACCTTCTTTACGAGTCGTCGGGCGCCTTGTACCACGTTCTCCCGGGTCGTCGAATGCCCTGCGCCTCCGCTCTCGTCCATACGGCGTCGGGCACTTTGTGTGCTTCGCACCCTCGCTCTCGTCACGAGCGCTCCTTGTGTCGCCCAGGCGGCCTCCGGGCACCTTCTTTACGAGCCGTTGGGTGCCTTGCACCACGCTCTCCCGGGTCGTCGAGCGCTCTGCGCCTCTGCTCCCGTCCATACGGGTCGTTGGTGCTTTGCACCACGCTCCCACGAGCCATCGAGCGCCCTATGTTCTCGCTCTCGTACATATGGGCCGTCGGGCGCCTTGCACCACGTTCCTCTCGGATCGTCGAGCGTTCCGCGTTCCCGCTCCCTTCCATCGGGCTCGCCGGGCGTCTTGCGCCCCTGCTCCCTCACGGGTCGACCCCTGCGTCACCCGATGCGGCCTCCGGCCATCTTGCTTTACGGGTCGTCGGGCGCCGTGCACCACGCTCCCTCGGGTCGTCGTGCGCCTTGCGCCTCCGCTCCCGCCTATACGGGCCGTCGGGTGTTCTGCACCACGCCCCCTCGAGCCATCGAGCGCCCCGCGCTCCCGCTCTCGTACATATAGGTCGTCGGGCGCCTTGCACCATGCTCCTCCCGGGTCGTCGAGTGCTCCGCGTTCTCGCTCTCGTCTATCTGGGTCGCCGGGCGCCTTGCGCCCCTGCTCTCTCATGGGTTGACTCTTACTTCACCCGATGAGGCCCCCGGGCTATCTTTACGGCCTTGACGCGCCGATCTTACTCGCCGTCGAGGTGCCGTACCTTATCTGCCATCAATGCGCCTCGCTGGCCCTTCCTCCTACGGCCTCCGGGCTACCTTACCTACCGCCGATGCGCTGATCTTACCCGCTATTGATACACCTTACTTTATATGCCGCCAAGGCGCCTCCATGTTTCGTTATCCTTAACAGGTCACGAGTACACCTATTGATCCTTCATGTTTCAAATTTGCTCATGTCCACGGCCCGACGCGTTTCTCCAGCCCCTACTGTCGGCCTCCGGGCACATATCTTACCTGCCGCCAATGCGCCGATCTCACTCGCCGTCGATGCGCCGTACCTTACTCACGGTCAAGGCGCCTTCCTCCGGCCCTTACCACCGGCCTCCTGGCACATACCTTACCTGCCGTCGATGTGCCGACCTTACTCGCCGTCGATGCGCCATACTTACTCGCGGTCAAGGCGCTTTTCCCTGGCCCTTACTGTCGGCCTCCGGGCCCTTAACTTACCTGCCGTCGATCCGCCGATTTTACTCGCTGTCGACGCGCCACATCTTGTCATCAAAGCGCCTCCTCTGGCCCTTACTCTTACGGCCCCCGTGCTCGTACCTTACCTACCGCCGTTGCGCTGACCTTACTTGCCATCGATACGCCTTACTTTACACGCCGTCAAGGCGTCTTCATGTTTCGTTACCCTTGAAAGGCATGATGCCTCCTCCTTTCTCGCTCCGAGGGCGTGCTCGAGAGTCGCCTCCGGGATCGTGTTTGAAAGCCGTCTTCTGTATTCTGAGGCCGTGCCCGAATGCACCTATCGCTACTGCTTGCGCCCTGAGGTCGCGCTCGAACGTCACCTCTCTCTTCCAGATCGTGTGTTCGTGCTCGCTCGCCGCCTCTTGCTACCGGCTCGCGCCCATTCGCCGCCTGCACTCTGCCTGGGGCCGTGTTCAAACGCCGCTTCTCGCCACTGTCTCGTCCCCGTGCGCACCTTGTATCCGTTCTGGAGCCGTCCGCGAATGCCTCCTCCGAGGACGTGCTCAAACATCACCTTCTCGCTACTTGGCCCTGCATGGCTTTCACACGATCCTATTTCACACTTACAATTTCTCTTTCCCTGGAATTCTGGTTACCCACCGACGCATGATGCCAACGCTGACTTGCAGAAAGTTTGACTGAGGAGTCTCGAGCTCCGTCGTCCCCTCACGCTAACACCGACAAACACTCGCTTTCTTACGGTATCTTACCACGCCGACAACGATACCACGCCGGTTTCTTCAGCCTTGAATTCCACTTGTACCTTCTAAACATCTTTGGCTATCGATGCGGCCCTCGCTGTCGCTCGCTGTGCCTCCTCACCTATGCATCTTATCCTCCTTGTCTTACCAGTGTAAGTACCCAAAGTGCACCTTCAAACTTCCCGTTGCGTGGCACACTACTCTTACCTGGGCAGTGCCTGAACGGCGTGCGCCTCTAGATTCTGGATCGTTCCTGCGAGCCGCCTGTACTCTTTGAGGTCGTGCCTCAATGCCGCCTCCTGCTACTGGCTCGTGCCCGTGCGCTCTTGTTTGGTACTGGGGCGTGCTCGAACGCCACCCCCGAGGTCGTTTTCAAAGCCGCCTCCGAGGTCGTGCTCGAACGCCGCCTCTCGCAACTTGCCGTGCCCCGCTCTGAGCTCTTGTACATGCACGGCTTGCCTGTCTTTTTGCGAGCGTCTTTGCGCCATTCTCGCACCTTTTTTGCGCGTGGTAGTTGTGTCGTGGTCGGGCCGGTGCGGAGCCGAGACCATTGTGCGGACGTCGGGAGGGAGATGCAGGTGCGAACACCTAACAAAAGCGACCTGAGCAGGTGTTGCGCCATTCTGGATCACACGGCACTTTCGCTGGTAGCACTCGGCCACGGGTGTCGCCTCAGAAGCCATCTGGCTCCCTCTCTATGCCGTCGCTAGGCTCACCGTAAGGCTTGACGTCTTATCCTCCTTTGAGAGCATTCTCGTAACATGCATGCTGCATGCATACTTCCTTCATGTTCTGGTTTGACCGCCCCTCGGCTTGCATCATCCAAGCGTGTCTCCTTCTCTTTGCATTGTTTTTCCCGCTCTCGCTTTGCTGCGTTGCTCTCGTATGACTCCGCAACAGTCACTGCATATCGCGCGATTTCCTTACTTTGCTAGCTGACTGCTCCGTTCGGAGTATCTCGTCCTTTTAAACTCGGTTTGTTTGATGCCTCGTAACCTCCCTCTCCTTATCTCCACCATTATTCTTCCCGTTGGGTTCCCGAGCTGCTTTCGCCACTGTATCGCGCTCATCGTTCTGCATCCACCATGATCACGCGCATATTATTTTTGCCTCTGCCTTGCGCCGCCGTTATCATGTTTGTGGTCGACGCCGTTCCTAGGGACCCGAAACGGTCACCTCCTTCCTGTTGGAACGTGTCACTCCACCGCTTGCCGTCGCACCTTCTCTTGTTCGGCTATCCCTTTCTTGCCTTATTCTTCGTGCTCTGTTCAGACCTGCAACGCGCTCCCGTTCATTTAACTCTTTCGGTGTGATACACCCATTTCTCTATGAAACCCTATCCCACCATCGCGTTTGGCCGGGCTAGGCGGTCCACCATTCCGCAGATGAGCGTGTTATTTCCTTTGTCAAATTGTTGCCCCGACTTTTCCTGGCCCAGGTGCTATATTTTCGTGCCCTCGAGTTGTCGGACTGCTCTGCACGTTGAGCACACCCTGTTGCCTGAACTTTCAGCGCGACTTGTTCCCCCTCGCGCTGTTTTGCGGCGGTGCGTGCAGAGGCTGGCGGTCACACGCTTCTGCACATATCTGTATTCGCCGACGGGACTTTGCACTCTTACCAGACACGCACTCCTCATAACCTTCCCTACTCGTTACATCCCTCTAACAACCTTCGTGTCCCATTCTTTGCTTGACGCCTTGTGGGGGAAGCCAGGCGGTGCTCCCCCGTTACTTTGTGTTCTTACTACCGACATTGCAACCTTTCCGAACCCTCCGCTTCACCTCTTTAGGGGGAAGTCGGCGCGCGCCCCTGGCGCGTCACCAACTGGATGAGCTTTCGCTCTGGGTGGTAGAGTTGGCTCCGCGCCTGCGGCGCACTTTGCCGTCCCCTCCGGGGGGCTCTCCTCGCATCCAGAGTCGTCGGCGGCGCGCGCCCTTTCCCCCGCAGCGGCGTGCAGCGCGACCATCCCAGTCGCGTCTCGCAGCCCGCCGCCGACGGCCGAGCGGAAGAGCCAAAGGCTCTTCCCCCCACACTACGAAACGTGGATTCACCTTGAGTGGATCGTTTCGTCGTGTCACGTTGTCGCGAAAGCTGCATCAGTGATTTCTGGTTTCGCGACCCCCTGTCTCTCTCAATGAATCGGTAGCGTATTTCCAGTAGCTTATCGCACCTCGCTATTTATATATAGCTCGCCGCGCTTCGCTACTTATAGCTGTACTTATATCTGACCTCGCCGTATCGATTGAGTGGTTACTCTTAGACCCGGACATTCATTTGCCTATCCAATATACTGTTGTTTGTTCTCCTTCGTGTCTTTTCAACACTGGTCGCCATGTCTGCCTCCCCCGCGTTCCCAGTTCCTTCGCCAGCGCCGGCCCCATTCAGCTATCCCGTGGCCTCTTCTTCATCTGAATCGGGAATCCAACTGTCTCGCGACGCCGACTTCCTCATCAATTCTTTTCTTCCAAGCCCCTCAGCAGCTCAACCCCCACTACCCTATGAAGCCAAAGGGCTTCCCCTACCGTTCTGTGCACCCCAAATCGCGGCATCGTTTGACTCCCCCTTTGCCAGAGGCTACAACCCCACAGTCGAGAGTGCTGTGGGCATCTCTCAGGACCAGCTTCTCGCTTTTATCGATGGACTGAACCTCGCGATGACCGCGAGTCCTCCTCTGCGCGTCGTCAATGTCGCAGGGAAGATAATAGGATATATGTGCGTACCCTCGTTTCAACTCACCCCCAACTAACACCCCGCCAGTCCGTATCACTGGGCAATGATCGCGGGCGCAGTAATGCAGACCGTGGCCCAAACCGGCATGCGCATCCTCTCCAAGACCCTCACCGACCGCTACCTCCGCGCCGCGAACCTCCGCCTTTTCAAGCCCCGCGGCCTCTCCGTCCGCCTCTGCACCACCTCCGCGATGCAGCACCTCGTCGCGCCCAGTAGCGGTGCCGGCCCCTCGACCCTCGACAAGATCGGCCGCGGCGTCGGCACCGTCCTGCTGCAAGTCCCCATACCCATCCCCTTCAAAAGCCGCATAATCAGATCCATTGCCGACAACGCAGCCAAAGTGCCCGCGAATATCAGCGGCATAGGCGACGGCCAGAAAATACCCCTCTCGACACAGCGCCGGTTGGCCGCGCTCGCGGGCCAGACGCTCCCGCTCGAGTTCGACGTGCCCCCGCCCGCCAAAGTGCAGGGCGTCATGGATACCATGGGCGACTGGGGCGTCAAGTTCGACGCGTGGCGCACAGGCCGCAAAGAGGCGAAGGCGGAGCGCAGGCGCATAGCGCTCGCGCGCATCGAGGAGCAGCTGCACCATACGCCATATGGACTCGGGTATTTTGGGCGCGACCACTATTTGGTGGAGCGATAGGAGCGCATGGATCTGCGCAAGGCGGCGCGGATGGAGCGGAAGCGTAATTTGGGGCGCGACGGGCTGCTCAGTCCATTGATTGGGCCGCGGGAGACTAAACTGGAGCGACGCGTCAGGAATGCTGACTTGCTGGAGCATTGGGCGACGGACAAGGTGTTGTGGCTCGTTATCATGAATTCAGATCAGGGTGGGTGCCGTCTATTTCGGATAGGAAGCTTGCTAATTTTTTTTCGCCTGAAGACAAGGACATCGACGGGATCGAGAAGGCAGAGAGCTTGGACAACGAGGAGCGCGTCGACGATAAGACTTGGCACACAGAGTTGGCAAAGGAAAAGGATTTACTAGAGGAAGAAGCGGAGGAGGACGAGATGAACGTTGAGGATGACCAAAAGAAATAAGCAAAGAAGGCGATATGGTTGTCTTGAAATGCAAATAATTCGGAAGTACAGAGCTCCGGCTGGGAGCAGTATACCAGAAAGCAGTAACCAGAGTGTAATATGTCTTCATCAACAAAGTTGGTTGGAAACAAAGTCTCTGATTTCATGAACACGCTCGCTTTAACGAGATCTCGAGCCTTTCCTCCGAGTCTTGGCTGTGTCCGAGTCCTCGAAGGTGGGCGCCCAGCAGCGCCCAGAGTGACGCGGGCGGCTTTTTCTAGAATAAATAGCAGAGTGATGTGATACAAGCGAGACCAATAATGGTCGTCAGAGGCGTCCCATTGCCATGAATATGGCCTATGTAGGTTTCACGTTGCTTTCGGCTGGCCTTCAAGCTTCAAAGTTTCAACGGTAATCGAAAATTGAGTGAGAAGTTTGAGCAAAGGTCCGTGTTTACGTCAGCTTCAAGTTGCTTCTGCTGCATCTCTCAGCAATTCATGCTTAAAATCCCAGCACGTTCCTTCGTGTACATACATTATGGTTGATTATCATCCAACGGCGCATTTTTTCGGCGATTTTTCACGGTAAGAATCATTGCAGAGCCATATATATTTATCTACTGGGCGGCGGGCTGGGGATGGGAAAGGCTAGGCGAGCAGCTAGACGACCGGTGAGCTTCGGCGTGGACAGGAGGATCCAAAGAAGTGATGAGCAAGTAAAATCCGAGAGATGTGGCGTCGAAAAGTGGCGGACGCACCGGACGCAATGTATTACTTTTGGATTTCTTCAGCGAGTGAATTGAGGCTTCGAGGCAGTTTCATCGAGCTCGAGGCGCAAACGAGCGGATAGCAATAGTGGATAATGGGTAGGTGTGTGTCCGAAACACTTGTGTCTGACGAGATGCTGCTTTTGTTCGATCCAATGTCATTCGGGGAGCTTGTGGTCGCAAGTTTCGACGGGGATGGACCAAGGATGGGCTACTTGAATATTGAATGGTACGTCAATGTTCCCGACTGATGCGACCTCGACTCGGCAGCAGTGTTCGATGATCATGAGGATAAGAAGCAGGATAAATTGTTAGCCCAGCTAGGTGGGGGGACTGCCCGAAGTTGGCGCGCGTATTTTTGCGGCACTAGCAATGGCTTCGCGAGCGTAGTGCAGGAGTTATTTGTGACGTTGAGCGCACTGGCGAATTGTACTGATGCGACTCTGCGAGCGAATGTAGTTGCTAAGTGCTTTGCTCTTTACTTCGCCTATGCTGCCTTGAGGTGCTTGCTGCTACGAATCAACGTCAGAAACGACATTACAGAAGCAATGAATCAAATACACACCATGCATGAATAGCTAAGCCACATCGTCGTTCATAAGAAAAACGATGAGAATGTAAAACTGTTGACGTCGAGGACGAGTATCTGTTCAATGAGTTACTTGCCACAGAAATAGCTACTCAAACAAAAGTTAGCAAACATCGAGCAACTGAAAGAAGAGCTTACAGCCAAGAGGCACTTCAATAGAGCCCAAAGACGAATTTGCCCATAATCCGAGGATCCGAACATGCCTGAGTCCGTCAACCCGCCCGCCCATCGGGTATCGTAAATCTATCTACCTACCTACAAGCCAGAGTCGAGTCCGGGTCCGAAGCCAAGACCGAAACCGAAGTCAAAACAGAAACAGAGACCGAGACCGAAACCAAAACCGAAGGCAGTCGAAGAAGTCCGAGAAGTTCAGGAGAAGGTTGCGTGTTGATAAGTTTGTGGATTGTTGTATTTGTGGAGAGTGAGAGAAGCGAAGCAGTGTTTTTGATGTTCTTTTGGATCTTGTTTATTGTTTTTTTTTTTCTTTTCTTTTTTTCTTTTTTGTTATATTCTTTTTCGTTTTGTTCTTGAAGCGATTTTGAGCGTGAGAGAAGCCAGTGAGATTGAAGTCGAGAAGGGGGGGAGTGTGTGATGAGGGGCCAAGGTCGGTGGGAGTGAGAAAATGGGACCGTGAGGGATGAACGGCGACTAAGGGAAACGGGAGAATTAATACCGGTCAAGAATAGATGCAATGGGATATGCATAGGGTACAGCATGGTGGAGTTCGTGCAGCCGTCCCGGATGTCGATTGTACAGCCAGAGGAATGACGGAGAGGAATATTGAGGGTGCGAGGGAAGTCATACCGGAAGCGGGACAACATAGGTAGATGTGTGTTGGGTGTTCTGCAAGACGGGTTGCCCCACTTCCGGGGGATGGTGCAAATTGGGGTCGGTGTTTACCGACGGGACTGCGAGATTATTAAGTTAGACAAGAGTATGGGTAGAGATCGGAAAAACCCATACCGGAAGCGGGGCAAGACAGACAGGCGAGTTCCGAAACCACTGCGACGACCTCCTCCAACGGGTTTCCCATCCTGCGCCGTCTTGCTTTCCTTCGACCCGGTTCGAGTAGGCACCCCGCCTCCCCCTTCCACCCACCGGCGTTCACCCGCATCCCCCCTCATACCCACCTAGTCTTCTTCCCTCCCTCCTTATCCTCTTCCCAAGCCCGCTGAGCTCCCCTCCTGGTAAAAGAATCCACAAAAGCAAAGGGCGGGGCACAAAAGACCTACAGCGAGCCAGAACCCGCACGCAGGCCCACTCCATCTCTGCACGGCACACTGAGCTCCCCTCCTAAAAGATGAAATAGGCAAGCGAGGCGAAGAAGGGGATCAAATAACTTACAGTGGCTAGCCTCCCTCCAGCTCTGCACGGCGCTACTGAGCTCCCCTCCTGGTATATCAAGTAAGCACAGAGTGCGAGGAAGACTTGAGTCACTTGCAGCAGGCTAGACAATCCCCGCTATGTGTCGAGGTCTTGAGGTGTCGTCCAGTCGAGGTCTTGAGGGCCTTGAGGTCTTGAAGTCTTGAGGTCTTGAAGTCTTGAGGTCTTGAAGTCTTGAGGTCGTCCGGTCGGGGGCTTGAGGCCTACAAACAAGAAAGACGTCAGCGAGCAGCAATGAGGACAGACGACTCTAAAGGGGTCAGCGAACTGAGACAAAGCTGAGAGAGAAGTTTTGGGACGCAGCTTTGCGATTGAGGCGCTGGAGATGGTGACCGATGAGCGGTAGAGGCGCCATGAGCAAATGAGTGTGAAGATGCAGGAGCGCCAGATGCTACCAGATGATGGTAAGAGCAAAGGAATGAAGACCGTGGCTGACAGCATCCGCACGAATATGCGTCGGCGTCCGAAGCGGAGTTTGAAATTCGCGTCAACAAAGCGAGACAAAGTCACGTTGTCGCGTCTATGCGCCACAATCCCCTGGAGATTCAGATCTTCAAGTTGAACCGAGGAGAAGTCTTCCACCCGCCAACATCCAAACAGTAAGAATTTAATTATTTGATAACATTCTTAAGTACAGTGTTCTATCACTCCGGATCCTTTACACGCTTACACAGGGCCCCCATATCTTGGCCACATATGGCCAAATGTGGCAACTACTATTATACCATGAAGATAAGCCTATATATACACTGTTTTAGGCCTCTTGGTTGCCCCAAATTGGGCAGTGGTAGGATAAAAAACCTGCCATCAAAACTGACAAAAATTGATCGACGGGTTTCACTCCTTTACACACCACATTTCAGCCACTTCTCATTGCTCTAAAATGCTCAAGATATTCCTGAATATTAGTTGTATGTCATTGAATGTTTTTGCACACTCAGATTTATATTGGGAAAGGTACATGAGTCAGAAATGAGCTGTTTCATTTCGGTGTGTAAAGGAGTGACAGAACACTGTAATGACCTTCTTCCCAAAGTGAGTCAGCGCCGGTCGGCTACATAACCTATTTCTTTCCCACTGCTGCCATACCAGCTCCTCCCTTGAACCAATGGAAGTCGCCAGTACACCCATCCCAAAACTTCAAGTGTCGATTGCCCTGTTGATTCAAGCGGCGGAGGCCTTGTCTGCGTATGTGTTTCGGGCCCTCGCGGTAGATTCTCACATCCACTGAAACTTGGAATTGAAGTACTGTGATATTTCCTTTCGTTCCCCAATTTGTTCGTGACACGGGTATCACGGGAGGAGACGAAAGAAAGACTGGATACTGGGCAGGGGTGCTAGTCAGTCCTCTCTTTAGTCGTCTTGGGAGGACCTGAAACTTCGCGACGTAGGAGTCGGTTTTCTTCGTCTCAGAATTCTGCTCGGTCTTCTCCTGGAGTAGAGCGTCCGACCGTTTTGGCCGTCGACCCATCCTACTCATTGGACCTCTTGGACTGACTGTTGCTCTGCTTGGCTTTGGATGGTCGAAGAATTTCTGGTCGCTTGTCTTCTTCAGGTGTGCCCAAGGCGTGTTTAATGGAAATATAGGCAAGCATCGCAAATTCTCTGTTCGAAAATACTTGAATTATGACACCTTTACCAGGTGTAGTCAAAACAGTCATGGCCGAGGTAACCCCTTATCAACTATTCTTATTATTTAATTTACCCCATTCAAGATGGCAGACTCGTCTAATCTTGCTCAAATAATGGCCGTGATTCCCGTCGCATGGTCATCGGGTTCAACTCTAGGGTAACGGAAGTGCTGGCTGATGTTCTTTCAAGTATTTACCAGTAGCATTCAGACCCATCATCGGAGGATTACTTTCCAACCCCGAAGAACGATGGCCGGACAGTTTTGGAAAGCTCAAAATTCTGCGGGACAACCCTTACCTCCTTCCATGCGCTACCGTTGCTCTTCTCACCTTCATATTTTTCCTGATCGCGCTTTTTGGTCTCCGAGAGGTTTGCTTGTTCAAGTAACGAGTATGAGCCTTGACTCAGTTTTTACTCCAGTCTTCGCCCATCGCACTCCGGCGGAAAAGGAGGGAGAAGAGCCGTAAATCAAGTCCTACGGCCTCAACTCAGAATTTATTAAGCGGCGATGAAACAAGCTATGGGTCTACAGCGTCGGTTGAAGTCGCAAATGAGGTTGACCAGGGCGACTCTGATACGCTCGTCAACGAAGAAGTCCCAACAGTGCGCGAGCTTCTTGTGCCTCGCCTTGTGATTCCTTTGGTCAACTATGGGTTCTTCTGCTTTACGCAAACCGCTTTTCAAGGTAACACCATTTTCAACTTCGAATGATCGTAGAATTCAACGCGGGAACAGTTCTCTTCCCGCTCATGTACTCTACGAGCATTCCGAACGGCGGTCTGGGATTCAGTCCGTACCAGATTGGTGCAACACGCGGTATCTGGGGAATCGCGAATAGCATCTTCCAGCTCTTCCTCGCTGCTCGTATCATCAAGCGGTTCGGACCGCGAAATGCCTACATTTTCGCCTTTTCCAACTTCGCAGTTTGTATTGGGGCATATCCGTTACTGAGCTTCTTTGCTCAGCGGTCTCAAAAGGTCGACAGCATTGTCTGGACCATTGTCGTTATTCAACTCATTTCGAACCTGGCAATCTCTCTTGCATACGGTGAATATTTCTTGTATCACAATTGGGACCGTTCTAAAACTATCATTTTCAGCATCCGTGCAGCTTTACATCGTTACCAGTTCCCCGCGAGCTTCGGCGCTCTCCTCTACCAACTCTTTGGCGCAAATGGTGGCAACAATTTTGCGTGCGTTGGCACCGGTGATAGCATCGTCTATGTTCTCATTATCCCTCGAATGGCGCATTGCTGGAGGTTACATGGTATACGTGATCCTACTAGGGATCGTATCCGCGGGGATATTCACCTCGTTCCTCCTCCCCAAGGAGTATGTGTAATTTGTGATCTTGTACCTCTCCTGGATCGCAATAAACTATTCAACACCGCCTCGGCAATGCGCGGTACCGATATCGGCGAAGACAGTCTGCGACGCAGACGCAGTGGCTGCGAGGGTGGAAAACAGACATGCGATTTGGAGGGCCATTTTAGATTGGAAGTCCGGGATGACTTGGCCTCTCTTGACAGATTCTTCACTCGTACCTCATTTACTGAAGGATGTCTCCGAGTCCTTGATGGGTCTAGATCCTCCCATCCTCTCATCTCCCGCGCGTTGAAATGCTACGATCAAGCGTAAGTTCGGCATTGGAAGAAAAATACAAGAAGTGTTGAATGCAGTCGTGATGCGGAGTCGGGAAGGTTGAAATCGATTACTAGACGGTTGTTTTACCCGAGCTGTTTTAAACGTGAAAGTGCGCATTGAAGGTAGCAGAAGGAACGAACGGTGGGGAAATTCTGGCAACGGAAAACCGACAGATTTGATGAGAGGCGCATTCAACTCATGTAACTTGGGTGCGGACAGCTACATACTCGGAATCGAAAATTATACAAGTCGATCTCGTTGAGCAAATAGTCACCCCTCGGACTTGCGAGTAAAGAGCACGGGGAAGACAATGTACAGTTGAATACAAAACCAACGACTCGGACATACACCACACCCTTCGCTCTTCAACTACAAACATTGAATTCATAACCAGATCACCCACCCTTCTTCGACCACCAAGCAACTGTATCGTGGAAGAACAGAGCGGATTGGTCTGTTAAGGAATCTGAGATTAAGTAGCTGGGTAGGGAGCGCACTAACCTCTACTAACCTCAGGATTTCGTCAAGTGCAAAACAACATCTCATTCATTTTAACATCCAGCCCCTCCGCCTGGAATTGCTGGAGGCCCGCACGATCCTTTTTCTGAGCGTGCAGAAAAATGATGTCCGCTGTTTTCAACCGGGCCCGGTTGACATTGTCGCTGCCAGGAACGTTCCAGCGCGACTCTACCATTTCGGCAAGGGCGCCGTCGCTGGAGCTTAGGCAGCGGTGCAACTTGAGATTCGCTAGCTTTGGGCAAAGGTATTCGCGGGAAGTATCGTATGTGAGCAGGGATAGATGGCGGTCAGAGATGAAGGGGCGAGGAGCCGGAGAAGCGTACTGCTCCTGGTGGATTATTTCAAGTGTCTCCAAGGTGTTGGTTATTCCGCGCAGACAATCGGTAAAGTCTTCGAGAGTGAGAACAACATGTGTGAGGCGCAGAGCCGTCAGGGAGCACTGGGATCTCGAAAGGAGGGACATGAATGACGCATGCGGCCACTCGCCGCTGAAAATCTGAATGTCCAAGTCATGGAGTGCCGGCAATATCAGGGAGCTGAACGCAAGTGCAATTGAGGAGGCATTCTCTGTCGAGCGCAATAACAATGCGGTTAACTGCCGCAACGAGACGACCGTCATTTCTGGAATGTGAGAGTGGCCCACGTGCCAAAGAGAACACCTTTCCAGGATCGGGCAGTGCTGGAAGACATAGAATACTTCCTGCAATGTGAGACGCGGGAAGATATATAGAGTTGTCAATTGGCTCCACGGAATCTGTGCGGTGAACAGACTCTTCCCAATGGCCCAGTATAAATGACGCAACCGGGGCGCAGAGGTTAATGTAACATCAGCGCGCGCATACAGATAGCAACGGAGATGAAGTTGCTCTAGAAGTGGTGTATCGGCACCACCGAGGCGCAGATGTTCGATACGCGTCAAGTTTATGTTCGCCTTTTTCCAGCGATTAAGATGCCTAGCAAAAAGGTTAAGCAGCTTTCTATTGTAATCTTGCGATAGGAGGAGGAGGGTAAATGAGAGCGGGTGGGTACTGGATCGAGCCAACCAAAGTCGGATGAGCGGTAAGCGGGGCCAGAAACGGCCAGTGGGTGCCGTGGTCACGGATAACGAGCTCCACAGATATGGTGTAGTTAGCGCGAGATTGCGCCATGAACGACATATCTGGCCAAGAAGCAACGGGCCTTTATCGCAAGCAGGACGGTGACCAACGTCCATCCACGTTTTGTTCAAGTTGGAATCTTCGCCAACAAACTGGGAAAATATTTCAGTTGTTACATCCAGCGGGAGGTCATCGAACTGGATAGTTTGTCGAGACTAAAACAGATGAATGGAATGTTTCCGATATGCATGCTGAGTTTCACCTTCGTTTCCATTAGTTTCGTCTGTTCTATGTCCAGCACTTCGACGGACGCTGATCAGAGGGATGAGGCCACAGTCAGTAAACGAGGAACGAGTTGGAACTACTGAAGCGACTGTCAAGAGAGACTAGCCACAGGTCGTGGCAAGTAGGCTGAATGATGCTGGTTACTTCCTTCAATCAGCAATACCCAGAGGTGGAGGGTGCGTAGCTGTTGAAGTTCAAAGGACGATTGTTGTGACATTAGCCCTATTTGGCCACAGCCTTCTTGCTGAGTCATCATTTCGGCGGTTTTCGCAACATGTCCACCTTGGTCAGTTGCACCAAAGCCCAGCGCACGCTAGGGCCAGTCAGTCGGAGGGTACACCCCAATGGCCACCAAGGAGGAGCCTCCGGCTGCTTGTCCAGCATGTTTCGCACGCCTTCTACGAGCCGAAATATACTAATGTACAGTTGAATACAAAACCAACGACTCGGACATACACCACACCCTTCGCTCTTCAACTACAAACATTGAATTCATAACCAGATCACCCATCCTTCTTCGACCACCAAGCAACTGTATCGTGGAAGAACAGAGCGGATTGGTCTGTTAAGGAATCTGAGATTAGGTAGCTGGGTAGGGAGCGCACTAACCTCTACTAGCCTCAAGATTTCGCAAAGTATGAAACTACATCTCATTCATTTTAACATCCAGCCCCTCCGCCTGGAATTGCTGGAGGCCCGCACGATCCTCTTCCTGAGCGTGCAGAAAAATGATGTCCACTGTTTTCAACCGGGCCCGGTTGAGGTTGTCACTGCCAGGAACGTTCCAGCGCGACTCAACCATTGCGGAGAGGGCGCCGTCGTTGGAGCTTAGGCAGCGATGCAACTTGAGATACACTAGCTTTGGGCAAAGGTATTCACGGGAAATGCCGTATGTGAGCAGGAATAGATGGTGGTCAGAGATGAAGGGGTGAGCAGCCGGAGGAGGGTGGTGGACTATTTCAAGTGTCTCCAAGGTTTTGGTTACTCCGCGCAGACAATCGGTAAAGTCTTCGAGAGTGATAACAACAGATGAGAGGCGCAGAGCTGTCAGGGAGCACTGGGATCTCGAAAGGAGGGACATGAATGAGGCATGCGGCCAGTGGCTGCCGATAACTCGGATGGCCAAATCACGGAGTACCGGCAATATCAGGGAGCTGAACGCAAGTGCAATTGTGGATGCATCGACTATCGAGCGCAATGACAATGTGGTTAATTGCCGTAACGAGATGAGCGCCATTTCTGGAAGTTGAGAGTGGTCCACGTGCAAAAGAGAACACCATTCCAGGATCGGACAGTGCTGGAAGACATATAATACTTCCTGCAATGTGAGACGCGGGATGATAGATAGACTTGTCAATTGGCTCCACGGAATCTGTGTGGCGAACGGACTCTTCCCAATGGCCCAGAATAAATTACGCAACCGGGGCGCAGAGGTTAATGTAACATCAACGTCCACAGTCTGATAGCATCTGAGATAAAGTTGCTCTAGTTGTGGTGTATCGGCACCACCGAGGCGCAGATCCAGGGTACGTGCCGGAAGGCTTATTTTCACCTTTTTCCAGCGACTAAGATGCCCAGAAAAAAGGTCAAGCACCTCTTTAGGATTGTAATCCGATAGGATGTCGAGGTCGAGGGCAAATGAGAGCGGGTGGGCACTGGATCGAGCCAACCAAAGTTGGATGAGCTCTATGCGGGGCCTGAGACCTTGGCCATTGGATGAGGTGGTCACGAATAACGAGCTCCACAGATATGGTGTAGCTAGTGCGAGATTGCGCCATGAACGACATATCTGGCAAAGAAGCAACGGGCCGTTATCGCAAGCAGGACGGTGGTGACCAAGGTCCATCTCCATTTTGTTCAAGTTGGAATCTTCGCCAGCGACAAACTGGGAAAATATTTCAGTCGTTGCATCCAACGGGAGGTCATTGAACTGGATGGCTCGTCGAAACTATAAAACAGATGAACGGAATGTTTCCGATATGCACGCCGAGTTTTACCTTCCTTTCCATTTGTTTTTGAAGCATGTCTGATGTTGTAAGTCAATCAGCAATACCCATAAATCAGAAGTGGAGGGTATGTAGCTGTTGAAGTTCAAAGGACGATTGTTGTGGAAGGAATCGAGGTGAACCGTGACATTGGCCCTATTTGGCTACATCCTTCTTGCTGAGTCATCATTTCGGCGGTTTCACAACGCGTCCACCAGCCATTTGCACCAAAGCCCAGCGACAGTAGTCATTGGCACGCTAGGGCCAGTCAGTCGGAGGGTACACCCCAATGGCCACCAAGGAGGACCAAGAGACCCTCCGGCTGCTTGTCCAGCATGTTTCGCGCGCCTTCTACGAGCCGAAATATACTATCATCATGGACCAGCTTGCGCGGCACACGGTGTAAGTATTTGCACTGAAGCAGCCTCGTAGCGTGCTGAACACCAGCGCTTTGCATCCCCGCTTTTTCCTGTATTTTTCCTAACGCTTTTATTGCGACCCGTAGCCTCAAGGACGATGATTTGGCGGGGCGCATGGGCCTGCAGCCCAAGGAGCTGAACAAGGTTATTGCGACGCTGTCGAACGATCGCTTGGTTCAAATGTAGGTGGTTGATATTCGCAGCGCCACTCTAGTCTGACCAGTCAAACAGCTACCGGCAAAACGAACTCCGCGAAGGGGCGCAGAGGGCTACTGCCAAGCAGTACTACTACATCGACTACGAGCACTTCTGCAATGTCGTCAAATGGCGGATAGCGCGCATGCGCAAGCAGATTGATACGAAGGGGCGCAATGTGGGTTACTTTTTTTAGTGTGTATTGCGCTTGCTGAAGACGTTCTTCAGGAGCTTGACAACAAGGGCTACATCTGCCCCCAATGCAAAACCTCCTATACCCCGCTCGACGTGGACAAGCTGATGGACATGACGCTGAATGCGCTTATTTGCGAGATCTGCCACGCCGAGGTGGTCGACAACGAGGATGCGGAGTGCGTGCTTGGGAGCAAAGACCGCATGCAGCGGTTCAACCACCAAATGCGCTTCATCCGTGCGGGGTTGCAAAAAAGCGAGGATATGGTGCTCCCTGCGTGCGTCCCCCCCGTCATTCAAATCAGCACCAGCTAACATGTCCCATCAGATTCGACGTGGCGATGTGGGTAAAGAGTCACCAGCCGGATTCGGACAAGCCGGATGACGCACAGGCGGGCCCGGGGCTCAAGATCGCCGGGTCGGATGGGGTGAAGCGGGAGGACGACGGGATTGGTGTGCTCATTTCGTCGGACAAGGACGAGGCGACGCGCCGGCGGGAAAGGGACGAGCAGGCGCAGGCGAAGCGCCAGCAGAATGCGCTTCCGGAGTGGCATCGTATCAGTACGGTGTCGGGCCACATGACCGCCCTGGGCAACCAGGAGCAAGCGCGCGCCCAGAAGGATGCCAGTGGCGCGCCGCTCGCTTCCTCCAGCTCCAACGACGACATTCTGCGCGGATTGGGTGTCGTGGGTGTGGGATCGCGCAAGGGGGATCGCAGGGCGGCGGTGAGCATGGTGGAGAAGGACGTCAAACCCGTGATAAACCACGAAGCTGAATGTGAGCTGCCCGTCTTTCTTGCGGACGCCGTACCTTACCTTGCGGGTAGATTGGGACCAATATTACGCCTCGCTGGCAAATTCGACGCAGACGTCTGCCCAAGCGACGCCGTCGGGCTTCAGCGCCCCCGGGGGCTCCGACTTTGGCGACTTTGGACCGGACGACGAGGAGGACGTGAAGCCGTCCGTGGAGTATCTTGATTCGCTCAACGAGTATCGGAAACGGTCTCGCTCGCACGAAGGCCTGGATGCAGCGAATAAGGCTGCGAAAATCGAGGAGGTGGTCAATGATGGATTTGGCTCTGCGTCCGGGCGGCCGAACGGTTATAATAACAACGGCGTTGCGGTCGCCGCGGACACGGCTATGGCGGAGGCGGCCGTCGAGGAGCCTAAGGAAGATCCAATCGTTTATGGTGCGCCACCCGTCCTTTTATTTTCTGCTCTCTCTGATGATAATTGGATTTTAGTGAATGGTGCTCCGATGCCATATTCACAGGTGACGGAGGCGGAGCACGATCTCATGACGCCGGAGGAGTATACAGCATTCTTCCAGATTATGCAGGAGCAGATGTAGGGGCATACATATGGACCTTGGGGGTAGAGGTATTATATTGTCTTCGTGAGTAATATATACATCATCTACGTCTACATTGGTACTTTGAGGCATCCTGGCTATCTTCCTCTGTACAACTGTCAAGTCAAGAACGACCTTGGACCTAAAACCAAAATTTTCAAATGACCTAGAGGATCTTCGGTAGCATCAAATAATTTATTCCTTCGCCTTGCTCAGTTCTGGAATATAAATACATGTTGCCGCGAGGATTCGTGAATATTTGAGAGTCGGCGCCAATCGGAAGAACGCGTATCATCCCGGCACGCGTCATTCGTCGCACGGTCGCCGTTGAAATTTTGGACCTGAATTGCGACCACCTCTTTTATTTGCTACCACCATGTCCCTCCCCCAGCCCGTGCCCCCATCCTGGAAGGTCCGTCGCCCGCTGTTCTCTGCGCCCTTTTCTGACCCTTGTTCCCCCCTAGGATCTTGGAAAATCCTCAACGGACCTCCTGCAGAAGGACTACCCCTTCCAGGGCACTTTCCTCGAGATCAAGACCAAGACGCCCTCGGATGTCATCTTCAAGGTCGCGGGCAACCGCGCCTCGCACTCGTCCGTCATCGTCGGCGACCTCGAGGCGAAGATTAACCAGAAGAAGCACGGCCTGACCTTCACCGGGACGTGGACGACCGCGAACGTGCTCAAGACGCAGGTCGAGGTCGAGAACCAGATCGCAAAGGGCCTCAAGCTCGACCTCGTCACGTCCCTCGCCCCCGCCAAGGTCGGCAGCGCGAACAAGAGCGCCGTCCTCAACGCCGTCTACAAGCAGTCGGGCTTCCACACACGTGCGACGCTCGACGTGCTCAAGGTCCGTTTGTCTTTTTTTTCATGGAGAAAAAAAAACTCAGCAGGGGGGGTAGGGCCCGACGTTCACTGCGGACACCGTGCTGGGACGCGACGGCTTCCTCGTCGGCGCGGAGGCAGCGTACAACGTCACTGAGGGCCGCATTAGCCGCTACGCGCTCGCGGCCGGTTTCAACGCACCCGAGTACGCTGTGACGGTCCACGCGCTCAACGACCTCAAGTCCTTCTCCGCGAGCTACTACCACCGCGTCAGCGCGGACGTCGAGGCCGGCGCCAAGGCCGTCTACGACCCCAAGCTCACCAACGGCGGTGTCTCCATCGAGGTCGGCACCAAGACGTCGGTAGTTTACTTCATTTCCTCGTACCTTGACTGACGGCGGAGCCAGTTACCTCGACTCTGCCGCCTTTGTCAAGGCCAAGATCAACAACTCTGGCGTCCTCGCTCTCGGTTTGTATTTTTTTTTCGCACCTGTTTCGTTCAAACTCAAACTTTGCTGTAGGCTACACGCAGTCCCTCCGTCCCGGCGTCAAGGCGTCGTTCGGCATCGCTCTCGACACCCAAAAGCTGAACGAAGTCGACCCCACTGGACCCGTGCACAAGGTCAGTGTATAACAGATCGCTCACACGACCATCGCAACTGACTGTTGCCATATCCAGGTCGGCATGAGCTTCGTCTTCGATTCATAGTGCAGTATTACGATAATGCGAATATGAATTTTTATACCGCTGCTCTCAAAATTTCCAACGTTCAACGTTCAACCTCTATACATTCATGTTCGTTTCTGAGAGATGGTCTGGATAAATCGAGGGGGGTACTAATATAAGGAAGCCAATCGAATCAGTTTCCGCGGGAGGCTTTGTCCAGCACTGCGAAGATAATGAGGACATAGCCATCGCGTATATCGCGTACATACCAGCGTCATAGGCGACCTCGCTAAAGTCTGTTCCCTGGATCTCGGTCGCGATCCCTACAAGCGAGCGGCGCAGGGCGTCCTTGGACGATGCAAACACCATCTTGGACTTGATCTTGGCGTCATCGGGGGCCCTGCGCGCGGGTTAGAGATAGCCAGAGCAGAGTAGATCCAGCGCGCACCAGGAGTAGAAGACAATCTTGTTGCGAATGCCGCCATCCTCTTTCTCAAACTGGAAGTCGTACACGGCCCATCTGCACTCGGCCTCGGGCAGATCCGCGATAAAGTCGTCGTAATTCTGCGAGGACGACGTCTTCTCCACGACGATCTCGGTGTTGTCTTTGTTGAGGGAAAAGACGATGTATTTGTGCGTCTTCTTGAGCTTGAGCGCCTGGTACTGCTCGAGACACTGCTCGTTGACGCCGACGCCGGAACTCTGCGCGAGGGGTCAGGCGGGGGTCAGAACAACAGTGCACACGAGCACTCGCCATGTCGTTGGTGTGGTGGTGGTGGTGGGGAGAAGTAAAGCAGTAGCAGTTGTCAACTGTGTGTCACCGCCGTCTAATCTATACACAGCCGATCGATTACAGTAGGGTCTAGATTGATTTATATAGCGACTACGCGAATACATCGTCCAGCCACCGCTCGTAGTCATACTCGGGCTCCCCGACTGCGTTCTGCGCCCGCGGCATCGCCTCGCTCAGGTATTCAATCGACGGCGCAGGCAGGTGGTGCAGCCGCAGGTCCAGCTCCGTCACGAACGGCTGTGTGCGCCCGCAGGTCAGATCCAGTCACCGTGAATCATGCACGCGCAGTAGCACGCTTACCTTGTCGGCCGCAATCCCACGGAACGCCTCGCGCAACTGCTCCGGCGACGTCTGATCCTCCGTGATGTCCACCTGCACTGCAGAGTTAGCGCAGTCCGAATGAATAAAGCAATGCGCGCAGCGCACCAGGAGATTGATAAACGCTTCAAAGTTGATCGCGCCGTAGTCCTGCTGCAGCTGGTCATAGATGAAGTTCATATCTTCGTCCTGCGCGGTTGTTAATATTCTTGGCGGGCGAGTCCTGAAACGCGAATGGACCCACGGAATACACGATCCCCAGGCTCGCAAGCGCCGCAGCCATCTCGCTCTGGCTGAGCGTATTCGTCTCGTCCTTGTCGAAATACCGGAACGTGCTCTCAAACTGCTCGAGCTGCGCCGGCGTCAGATTCGACATGTTCCGCGAGACAATCTGCAGCGTATAAGCCAGTCGCAACGGCAAGTACTAAATGTATAAACACACCTGGTTATCAATAAACGCGATCTTCTTCGCGACGCTCTGTACCACGAGCCCGAGCTCGAACTCGAGATCCTGGCACGTAAACACGGTGTAGTCATTCTCCTCTACATTCGCGGCGGTACACTCGGCCTCTGCCGCAGCCACCTGCGCCAGCGCGTCCGAGACGGCCGGTATTCGAGTCTGAATCTCCTGCACGCCCTGCTGCTGGACCTGCGGCACAGCACCGTCAGCACGGCTGCGGTTTCAGTCATCGGCACGCATACCTCAAGCGGGCCCTCCAGCCCAGTGAGCGCCAACGAGATGGCGCGCAGCCGCGACTCAAAGTCGTTCGCCAGCTCCGCAAACGACTTGCGCAGCCGCTCCTTGATCCTAGCACACGATAAAAAAATCAGTTATCTAACGCCCGGAGAACACACGCACTGCCGAATCTGCGCATTGATCGTACGCGAGCGGCGCGCCTCCGAGCCGAGGAGCTCGCTCCACGCGGTGTCGAGCTCGGGGAGCGAGAGGCCCGGCGGCGGGACGTACTCGCGCAGGCCGTACGTGCGCAGCTTCGTCTGCACGTTCCCGAAGAGCGTCGCGACGTCCTGCTTCTCCGCGACCCACGCGCGCTTCGTCGTGTGCTTGTACGTCGTAAAGTCCGCCGAGTGCTGCTTTGCGTCCGCGTACGAGCCCGAGAAGGCGCTGCCGGCCCAGTGCGTCTGGATCTCGGTGAGGCCAGCGAGGAGCTGCGGGGCGGAGGTGGTTAGTGGGTGCGCGCTGGAGGAAGGGGTACTTACGAGGCGCACGCGCCGCTCGTAGTCGTTTCGCGTGACCCATACGGACTGCATGAGCTCGGCGAATTTGACGACGCGTCGGGAGACGGTCTCGGCCTGGTCTATGTACGCGACACGGTGAGTTAGGTTCAGGTAATATGCATGCAACAGACCCATGGAGGAAAAGGCGTGGAAGAAGCTGGCGATATAGGTCATGACACTGCGCTCGTCGGGTCTGTTCGAGTCGCATAAATCTTCAACTTCTAGGAGTTGCTAGAATGGAACGGGTTGGAAAACAGCGTATGAAATTTTGGGACGAGACTTGCAGGAATATTTAGGTGCTCAGCAGCGACCTTGAATGCGAGCCGCGTGTTCCCGTGGCGGTCGTCCTGCGAGAGTTAATCTCCGTAGCATACAAGGAAATATTTGCTACCTTATTCAATTTATCGTAGTCCAGCAGATCCGGTCGATGGCAGTGGATCAGTGCACAGCTGTAGAGCGATCAGGGGATAAAGATGTGTGGTTTGAGAGAGACCTACAGCGCCAGCCCGTCTGACCAACTGAGCGAAAAGTCTTGCACATCGACCTCTTTGTACGGTTCCGTCTTGCGCTGACACCAGAGCAAAAGGCCCTCCTTTGCAGAGAGACCTTCTTCACTTTCGTAGCCCGAAATGAGCGAAAGGTACCACGACTAGAAATGTAAACGCCGCGCGACAGACCTAATGTCGGCAATGGTGAAGCGCAGGATCAGGGTCCATATCATGCCCAAGATGAGCTTGAGGTTGCCGTCGATTATATCTGATCAAGCCAATTAAACCAGGGAAAGAGTCAGTGCCATGGCGGAAGCTTGCCCTCGGGCCCGATGTTGGTGAGCTTGACGCCCCGGGAGGTGATAAATTCGAGCGCCTTATTCACGTTCTCGGCCTTCTGCACCCGCATGCGCGGCGCCTTGTTGTATCTCCCGAGGGAAACGTCGCCTGAACGCAGATTAGCATGATCTCATTGCCGGTCCATTTCTAGGTTCGCTACCCATTATTTCCTGTGGACAGCCTTGTGAACGGGTCCAAGGACACTAAGCGCCGGCACGTACCATGAGTTGGATGAGGCGCACACCGTCGGAAAGGTCTTTGACCAGGGAAGACATTGGGGGGTACCCGTTGAGCTCGAGTTTCGTATTCAACCTTCCAGAGACGGGTCAGTGACCAGTGATGCTGTATTTATGCAGCAGGGTATGCACCATTTGCAAAAGGTGCGCTCTTGTACATCCCGGGAGCGGGTCTCGAGCGAGTCCATGAGTCGGGCAGATTAGGGCAGTCAGTTTACAGCACGAAACCAAGGCAGCAAGTATTTGGCACACAGAATCCTCAGATCGGTGGCTGTGTCTTTCAAAGGGTCATCATATTTACATCGCGTCGCGTCTTGTCTCCTGCCACCATCTCCCTTGCTCTGACCGGGTTCTCTCTTCCCCATGGCCTCAAATACAACCCAGTTCGACCCGATATTCCATGGGCTCTCCCTCGAGGTCGGCAGTGCGTGGCTCGGTTTTTTCGCGGTAAAATTTGGGCCGCTCAATGACTCGCAACAGAGATGCGTGTGGCGGCCAGTGGCATGGCCTGGCGTGGCGTAGAATCGAGCGAAACAATCGCCATTACCGCCGCAGACATAAAGTCCGCCCAGTGGCTCCGCGTCGCCCGTGGCTTTCAGCTGCGCGTCGGCCTCAAGGACAGGCGACGCGAAACGTTTGACGGATTCAAGCGCGAGGTCCGTGCGCATTGAGAAATAATGCAGCAGCCACTCAAACGTCGCGCTCCACAGGACCTCAAGAGGGTTACGGACTTGTTCAAAAACCACTTTGCGATCACACTCGAGGAGGTCGACGTCTCGTTCAAGGGATGGAACTGGGGCGTAACCGACTTTCGCGGTATGCCCCCCATGTATATATTTTATTCATTTTTTTTGTTCATTATCATGCACTGCCAGGGCAAGACCTCGCGTTCCTCGTCTCTGGGAAAATGGGCTTCGAGGTGCCGTTGCGCGACGTCGCCAACTCCAACATCGCACGGACCGAGGTCTCCCTCGAATTCTCCGGCCCATCCTCGGTCAAGCCCAAACACGCCGGCGACGAGATGGTCGAGATCCGCTTCCACGTCCCCGGAAACATCTCGAAGCTCAAGGGCTCCGAAGACGGCTCGCAAAAGTCTGACGCGGAGGACGAGGAGGACATCAGCGCGGCGCAGGTATTCCATGACAACATCAAGGAAACGGCAGACATTGGGCAGGTAATAGGCGACATCGTCCTCAGCTTCGAGGAGGTGCTCGTGTTGACTCCACGAGGACGATACGACGTCGACATGTTCCCCGACTTCCTGCGCTTACGCGGCAAAACGTACGACTACAAGATCATATATACCAGTATATCGAAGCTGTTCCTCCTGCCCAAAGACGACCAGCACGTCTTGTTCATTGTAGGCTTTTTATTTTTTGTTATCACCATGGTCAATGACTCACCACCGGCGCAGCTCGGTCTGAATATTCCCATCCGGCAAGGCCAGACGCGATATCACTTCTTGGTCATGCAGTTTACAAGGGAAGAGGAGATCACCGCTGAACTGAACATGGACGAGTGGGTTCTCCCTTCCCTGCCATCACGTACACACACTAATATTCTACTCACCAGGGAGGAGGTAGCCAAATACGACCGCCTAAAGAAAAACTACGAGGACCCCACATTCGAGGTCGTCTCCAGCGTCTTCCGTGCGCTAGCCAAAAAGAAGATCATCGGATCCGGTACCTTCCAAAGGTGCGGCCCACCGATACCCGCTAGATAGCGGACAACCCCACTGACCTTGTACCCCACAGCCGCGACGGGCACCCGGGCATCAAGGCCAACCTCAAGGCCACGCAGGGCGACCTCTTCATGCTCGAGAAATACATCTTCTTCGTCTCGAAGCAGCCGACGCTCATCGAGATCGCGGACATCCACCAGGTCGTCTTCTCGCGCGTCGGCGCGAGCATGGGCGCCGCCGCCGCGCGCACGTTCGACCTCAAGATCGTCACGAAGAGCGGGCCGGAGCACCAGTTCAGCTCGATCAACAAGGAGGAGCACGAGCCGACCGAGGCGTACCTCAAGGAGAAGAAGATCCGCATCAAGAACGAGATGGTGCCCGACGCAGAGCTGCTGATGGCCGCGGTGGGCGACGACGATGACGACGACGACATGCAGAGCGTCGAGTCGGACGAGGACAAGCGGCCGCGGATCAAGAGCGCGAAGGACGACGACGAGGACAGTTCGGAGGATGGTGCGTTTCGGTTGCACTGATAATATAGTGTTCCTCGCTTGCTTATTCTCGTCCGCAGAGGATTTCAGGGCGTCCGGATCCGACTCGGGATCGCCGAGCGACAGCGACTCGTCGGACTCGGGTGCTGCGACCGCATCGGACGCGAGCGGCGATCGTGCCTTCAAGGGGGAACCGAAAAAGACTAAAAAGGCCAAGAAGGACGGGGACGCGCCAAAGAAAAAGAAGAAGGCGCCGGCGGCGGACGCGAACCAGAGTGACGCGGAGGACGACGCGCCGAAGAAGAAGAAAAAGGCGAAGGCCAAGGCGGACGACGCGATGGACGTGGACGGCGAGGACAAGCCCAAACCCAAGCCCAAGCCCAAAGCGAAGCCCAAGCCGAAGACGGACGACGACGGGAACGCGATGGATGTCGACGAGGCGCCGAAGCCCAAGCCCAAGCCAAAGAAAAAGGCGGAGGATGCGGTGGAGCCGCCAAAGAAGAAACTTAAGAAGGCAGAGGACTGATTATTCGTCGCTGTCCTACTGTGTATATACTCATATTTTCTTTACATCGTCTATTTAATCATGTACACACACGCATTTGAGATCCGAGATATGCTCGCCACTGCAACTCACCAGTTCCGGGCGGACTCTTCCATTCAGCACCAGGCCTAAACGCCATCCACTTGCCTGCTCACACCGGGCCTTACCACCACCGAGCCGCTGGTCAGCAGGGAAATAATAACTAATGCTGTCCAACAACGGGCATTTTGAGTTCATACAGTTTCACATTCCGCTACTCTACTACATCGCCTACACAGTTCCATCTCGTCTCTATAATTAATGTATATATCACATGCCAAGCCGAGATTATACGGATACAGGGAGCTCGCAGTATACAACAACAGGGCTCAGATGGAGAAGGTATAATACGGCTCTGTCCGGCCTAAGAGACGGAGCTTACAGCTATAGAACCAAAAAAAAAAGGAGAGGAGAAAATAAAAAAAAGAAAGGAAGAGAAAATAAACCAAAATGAGTGTTGGGGTAAGCAAGGAGCGTCGGTCATTGCTGCCGCAGTAGTGAACCCGGCTCGAACACGTCGTTGCGGTCGGGTACGACGAGTGGCGGGAGACTCACCAGCGGCTGTGGAACAGTGCGCTGGGGAGGAGCAGATGCGGACGTCTTGCGTGTGTTGGCGCGCGAGAGCGCCGAGCTGCCGCTAGCCGCGGCGTTGCCGCCAGCAACTTTCGGGTTGAACAGCACGTTGCGCTCCTGGTGCAGTACATAGGACTATACGGGATTCTGTGAGCCAAGCATAATATGGAAGCTGGAGGAGCTTACACGGGCAAGGAGAATCTTCTCCATCCACTTGTCGCCGTCCCGGGGGTTGCACGCAAAGACATGCAGGTAGTCTGCGGTGTTTTCGAAAAAGGAGAGGTTGTCGGTTGATTTTACAGCAAATACAAATTCTTTTGGCGCCTTGTAGAGGCGAGTAACGAGGTAGGCGTCGAAATTGGACAGGGAGCAAAGGAAGACTTCGTCCTTGCCCTGGATATAGCGGTTAGCTTCGTCATGCTGGCATCAAGGATGTAGGATAGCTTACATTATCCCGCTTTGAGAGCCACAGGCTGTGCTCCCGCAGTCGGAGATATCGCTTCGTCCACTTCCCTCGCTTCATCTCCCATTCGACGTACCCAGACATCAACGGCGAGCTGGAAGGAATAGCCTGCACGACAATATCAGTCCCCCGCACACGAAAACCAATAAACAAACACCACGCACGGAGCGGCTCAGGATCGGCGCCAGCGGCGTCAGCTTGATCACGAAGGTGTTGACCATCTTGTCCTTGTTCCAGGACGCCTGCACATCGGCAAGAAGCTCGAAGCTCCTGATGGGCCGCTCTAAAAGGATATCAGCGCCAATGACACATCGAGTAGACTGAGAATGCGCACCCATCCCAAAATCCTGCGCAATTTCCCACACCATCCACCCGCCCGTCCCCACCCAGCCCTTCAGCGAGCCCTGCTCTTCCACCATCTGCAGGACGTTCTTCGCGGTCGTGGCGGGGCCGATGTCGACCATGTTGAAGCGCTGCATGTCGCCCACGAACACGCGAGTCAGCGTCCCTCCCGACTTGGACGCGACATGTCGCTGCGGGGGCGTCGCAGCCCCGTCCACAGACGCGCGCGTCATCTCCGAGGACATCTTGGAGATCGCGCGCGCCTCCGGCGGCGGGGCCTTGACGAGCTTCGACGGCGGCGGCAGGGTTGGGGGCGGTGTGTCGGAGAGGAAGGCCGGCATCGTCAGCGCGCGGACCTTCGCACTCCCGTGCGCTTCGCTGTGGTGCAGCCGCGAATCATCGACAGCGCGACGTGTAGTAACACTGCGTCCGAGTTTCGTTTCTGCATCAACAGGGAGCTGGGGCTGCGACGCTTCGTCGCGGTGGGGGGCAGTCGAGGGGCGGTGGAAAGACCGCATCGAGCGGAGGTTGCGCGAACCGTCGGGGGTGCCCGACGCAGACGCGAGTACAGGAGACAGTACGCGCTCCCTCGTGCTCGTCGCCTGTGCGGTGTTGACCGTCAAGGCGCGCTGCCGCTCAGACGCCTGCATCGTCTGCTGCATCGACTGCAGCTTCTTGGTGAGGTCGTCGACGGCGGCCGACTGGTCGCCATTGCCGGGCAATGTCTTCGTCCGCGGGCGGGACAGTGACCTTGACGCGTGCAGGGCGGCATCGCGGGAGCTGGAGGCCGCGGCGAGGGAAGACTGCGCGCCGCCGGCACCGGCGGGGCGCAGGGTCGTCTGTCGGCTCCGAGCCCCTTCGGCATTCTTCAGTGCGCGCCGTTCTTCTCTCTCCTTGCGCCGTTGGTCCCGCTCCTCGCGCACCTTCCTGCGGATGGTCCGCTGTGCAACAAGCGCAGACGGTATGCGCTGCGCCAGAGGGATGTCGTCATCGGATGCCGTATCTGTGGCCGGCGCAAGAGCCGCGGCAGGCGCGCCATGCTGCTCGTCGTCAGAGTCTTCTTCCTCCTCGGAAGTCGAGGAGGCAGAGGAGGACGAGGGCGTCGAGAACGACGACGACTGGTTGCGCTTGCGGTCCCCGTCATCCCCGTCATCGCGCCCTCCCCAATTGCTCGATCCATTATATCCCCCATAGCTATCGTCACCACCGCCACCTCCGCTCGGTCGACGTCCTCCGCCCGTCGAGCGACCCCACCCGCTTCCCCCAGCGTCGCTGTTGCGACTCTGCCGCTCATCCCGCCCATTGCCATCGACCATCTCATCCTCCATATCCCCCTTCCAATGTCGGCTGTCCCTGATCGCCGACCCCGGTCGCGAGTCGACCCACGTCGGCTGCTTGCTCGCACGGATGGTCCCCGCGGACGTGCCGGGTTCAAAGTCGTCCTCGACGTCGCGCAGCCGGCGCAACGGGCCGCTCCCGTGCGCAAGAGGGTCAAAATCAAACGCGAGCTCGTCCTCTGAGTACATCGACCCGCTGAGCGAGACGGGCGTTGGGGGCGGCACGGTTCCGTCGAAAGAGTTGAAGGACGACTGGCGGCCGGCGTCCGTGGGGAGCCACCCGAAGTCCCACTCGGTGTGACTGTGGCCGGACGAGGTGGACGCGGTGTCCGAGAAGGAGGGTGGCGAGGTGGGGAAGGCGACGAGGTCCGATTCTGCGAGGGGGGACTCGTGCCCCATGTCGTTCTGGGTCGAGAGTGAGCTCATGCGGGACGGCTCCATAAGCTCGTCTTCGACAACATCGAAGGACGACAGATCGTGCGTGAGATGAATGACGTCGCTGTGCGAGGAATCGCTACCGTCGGGGGACTGGATGATGTGCAGGACGTTGCCGACGAGGGAGGATTTTCTGAAGCGGTGGCGGACGGGAGGAGAATCTGGTTCGGACTCCTCGTCAGTCTTTGACGACGAGGACGAGTTGGAGCGGGAACGGGAGACGGAGGAGAAGTCGGACGACACGGAGCCCGATAAGGAACGTGACAGAGCTGGAGGGGTGGGGAGAGAGGTATCGGGAAACTCAAGAGCAGAGAAGTCTGCGTATGAGGCAAAAACATCGTCGTCCAGATCCAAGTCGAGTTCTTGGGCCTTGAGAAGCTCGGAGGGCTCCTCTTCACCATCCGAGAGGTTGAGGAAGTCGAGCTCGAGGTCCATGTCTGAGGTGGGGGTGGGGGTGGTCTCGGGGGAAGCTACGAGGGTCGTAGAGGTTATTTCTGCGGGAGAGGGACTTTCCTTTGGCTCAGTTGCGTCAGGGTCAAGATCCCACGGCTCATAAGGGAGCGTTGCGCCGACCCTTCCTCTGCGAACCTGAGGGAGAAGGAGATTAAATGACCCGTTATACGTAAAATAAAGCCTGAATCGACGGACCTTCTGCGGAACCACGAGATTCATTTTTGCAAGCGTGTCCAATGACGGTAGAGATGGCCGCGGTTTGAAAGCAGGTTTCTGGTAGGCATGGGTGGCGTGCACTGGACCCGTGGACACGGTGCGTGTAATGGGGGGGCTCTGGGTAGTGGGCGAAGAGGGGAGGGGTGAAGGGTGAGGAGCCAGCGGGGAACGCAACGGAGACGGAGGATCCTTAGAGGACGGCGGCGATACAGACAGCGACGAACGGCAAGTGAGATCAGCGAAGGGGTCGTCGTCGAGCGGATATTCAGATTCTGGCTTCTCAGAGGCCACCAGGAGCGACTCGGGTATACTACTAGCACTCAGGTCGTCATAGTATGGCTGCGCATTGGCGCCGAACGTTGAAAACGTGCGAATCCTCAGCGAAGGCGGCGGGCGCGGCAGCTCTGGTGGGACCTCCTGGGAGTGCGCGGAATGGGTAAAGATAGACTGGAAAGAGAGTCTGCGTTTCTTCATTTTTTGGGCCCGTGTCGCGCGACTACCGCGCGGGCGACAACGGTGGGATCTGCCCTCTGGATAGTACCGATACGGATAACAGGCGTTCTAATGGAAATAAGAGACAGTCAGCCGCGTTCCGCATGATAACAAAGGTGGAACTGGGCTCGGAGAATCGCGTCCTCAAAAAAGCGAGGCACGAGAAGCGCGGAGTCCCGCAAAGCGTAAACGACAAACTTACGGGATTCGGCGCCGGTTGGGTGATTTGCAACGGTCCAGAAGCACAGGCGGCGGGCAAAGGTGGCGGTTGCAGGTAGAGATTCAGCACCGTATAACCCATTGCACTCGGAACCAATATGGCGGGTGAGAAATCTCGGTTGCCACGCGGGATGCCTTTTTTGCAAATAATCACAGACGTCGATCGATAACGCAATCTAAAATGTACTACAAAATGCGAAACTGCTGCTTTATTGAGAAGGTAACAAGACGACATGTATGTATTGGATCGAGGGTAGAACGGAGAGAGTACATACGAAACGGGTGCAGATAGAACCCAATTTCATACCGACATGGGAAGAGTTCAACATTCAAACAACAATCAGAGTTGGCAAACCGTACCAGGCCTCTGGAATGCGGAATTGCGCATCATAAATCAACATGAGGCATTTTGTGAGGCATCTGTACGTCCTCAGCGTCCGATGAATACCGTCGGCCAGCATCGGCCGCAACGCCTCCATGGAGGAATACCGAGTAAGAGGCCGGTTAGTCTCGTAAACCTTTAGATGACGACGAGTCCGACACAAAGCACCGACCACCGAATATTCTCCACAGGCCCTTTCGTCATTTTTGTGCGCGTTTAAATTAGGCGTTATTCGTCAATATAATTAGCTATTTCCAAGGCTATTTCCAAGACGCGGGGAAAAATTGAAACACCATTGAACCCAACGATCAACTGGAGAATAATTAGGAAGGAAACAAACATTCTGCCATCATGCTGTTCACTGAACGCCATTGGGCAAAACAGCACGAATTTAATGGACCCACGCCAGACTTGCGTAATAAGGCACTGGCTGAATTTATCTTTGTGCCTCACTGCCTGTCTGTCAGCTTGTCCGGCCCGCCACCAGTTGCCAAGGTCGCATGACAGCGCTCTCCCGCAGTTCCAGCGCTATCATATATGACGCGCCGGAGCGTGGACTTGAGCTGCCACCTGAGGAAAGCTCTGCTTGTGAACGGCATGGCGCTCCAAGTACCGGATTACCAATTTCTAGAGAGATGTTGTCAGAGCGCCAGACCCGGGCCGCTCAATCGCGCTCCGCATTTGCACATGTTCATGCGTCATGTATGATGCGCCACTGCGAGAAAGCTCTTGTCGCCCTGAAATACCGGCTCTTCCCTTTAGGCAGTGCAGACGGAGAACCAGCAGAGAACGTTATATATGGCTGTTAGACCCAGGAAAAGCCGGAAAACCAGAGAGGCCGTTCGTGCCGACGAGAATTGTATGTTGGTTTGCGGTTCAGGCAGGAGCTTTTCGAAGAGCACAAAGTACAACACAATCGAGCATGTAGTTTTGCTGATTTTGCTCAAGTCAGCTTGAAGTGCGAAAGACCTCGAAAAGGCAGTGGATGTTGGGAAGGGAGCAGCGACGGCATTTCCCGGTGTCAGGGTCACGTTTTTGCCACTTTGCCGCTTTGCTCTGAACCTCATTAACCCTAGATAGCTTTAGATGCGACTGGACGTACAATCAAGATCTAACTACGCTGACTAGCATGCCCGCTGACCTCCCTGGATTCTACTTTGATGCCGAAAAAAACCGCTACTTTCCCCATTCCGCCCTCCCCAAACCGGCGGTTCGCCGGAAAATAATCGATATCCAACCACCCATCCCCGATCGGCCCCCGGTGTCCCGCACGGCAACGCTCGGATATGCCCCGCGCGCCCGATCGTCTCAGTCAGTCATCTCTTGTCTCATGCAAAAAAAACCGGTGTTTCATGTCTACACGTGCAGCGCCACCCTGTGCGCACGCGTCGCTGCAACGAGCCTCACAGACCACGAGCGCATTCAATGGCCCATCCGGGGCGGATCTATGAACGTCTTTTGTGTCGGTATTTTAAATGCAATTTAAAATTCACATTGTTGTTGAACCGACGGCAGACGACGCCGACGCGCCAGTTCCTTGGCGACACCCGCGGGTGGCTCTACAGCAGGACGCTAGACGCAGCGGATCCATGGGCGCCAGAGCTGTGTCTGCATCCAGAATCCGAAGTTTGTTTTTTAATGCGGTCTTAGGATGAAAATGCTAATTTCCGCAGGTCTCTTCCATCCGCGTATCTGGCTCCCGCTGCATGTGTGTTTGTTCGTTATGGAAAATCGAGTGCGGAGAGGTGATCGTACTTGCAGCGCAACATGTTTCGGGCCGTCGACCAAGATCTGCGTGCAGGACCTCAACGTGCCGGGGTTCGTACCACTCGTGCCCGCTTTATTATTTTATTCAAACATTTTAAATATTGACTTGCGCCGCAGAAAGAGCTGGCTGCTCAACCTGAGTTCCGTGCGTGATGTCCGAGACAGCCGCCTGGACGGCAGCGCCCTCGTGCTCGCCGCGAGCCGCAAAGCCGTGTACATAAACGACATCGACGCGTCCCCCGCCGTGCAGACGCTCGACACCCGGAGCGACGTATTCGCCATCGACCAGCACGAGGTCTCTCTTTTACATATATATTTCATGTTCAACTTATTCTAACCATCCACTCAAAGAGCCTCGTATACACGGGCACGCGCAGCGGCACCGTCGCGCGCTTCGACGTCCGCGTCGGCGGCAGCAAATCACAGGCGCACACGCTCCTCAGCGCCGCGAGCTCCGTCGTCGCGCTCCAAACGACGTGCGCCGCGCAGCAGCTGCTGGTGAGCCGCATGGACGGCACGCTGTGTAGCTACGACCTGCGCTTCGCGCGCGCCGAGAGCCCCGTCGTGGCGTACGCGGGGCACGTCAACCATATCTCACAGAGACTCGTGCGTTGCTCGTTGAATTTCACTGGTATATTTTTTACTATTAATTCCGCGCGCAGGGAATCGCAGTCGACCCGGCGGAGCAGCTCCTGTTCGCCGCGGGCGAGGACGGGCGCGTGCGCGGCTGGTCGCTGCACACGGGCGCACCGCTCGCGCCGCCCGGGGGCGGGTGCATGATTTCGGGCGGCGGCGCCAACCCGTTCGCGCTGGTGTTCCGGGACCCGTTAGTGACGATGCAGGTCACGGACGACGGGGAAGGGATGCATTTGTGGGGCGGCGCTGCGGGCGAATTATACAAATTTCATTTGGGGCAGCGGATGTATGATTGATTGTTGTGTGGTTCAAATCGCTGTTGAGCGGGTTGGAACTGGTTCTCGCAAGTTGTGCACGCAACCAACCCTCTGTGGTGGTATGTATCTTGAGCGCGACTTTCTCACGCACTGAACAGTACTATTAAAACAAGCTAGATGAATGTTCACAACACGGAAATTCAACCTCGATATTTCCAATCCAACCACTTTAGATCTGCTGAAATTATCGCAATTCCAAGGGAATGCGCCAGTGCGTCTTTCGTGTTGCCAGGCGGAGCCAGGATGTCGAATAACACGTCGTCACAGGAACATGGGAAGTCCTTATAATTTACACGGTACAACTTGAAAAACTTGAAAACTGGCAGCAAAGGTAGTTTTTTTTCCGGTTTTTTCCCCTTCTCATCTATAATAAATAATATGCTCAACTGTCATTTCCTGACAACTAAAGAGGATGTTTCGACAATAGCCTGCAAGCTTGGCACCGGCCCAAAGTGCCCGAAAACGAGCGAAGAGAAGGTGCCGCAGCATGTGCCGCAGCCAGCTATCACAAGCTATCATAAGTTTTTCAAGGCTGATGAGGTTATGCGAAGTCCTCGCAGCGAGGATATTACTATTACGGAATATCAACGCGTCGCATCAATTGGTCGTCATTTTCGCGATATTGTATGGTTCAAATCACTGTTGAGCGGGTTGGAACTGGTTCTCGCGAGCTGTGCACGCAACCAACTCTCTGCGGTGGTATGTATCTATGGCCCGCCATTCCTACACAGAAGGATACACTGAACAGTATTGCTGAAACAAGCCAGTGTGTGGTTGAAATTGGCTTGTCGATAAGCTCACAAGGGCAAAAGAGCCCGATACTGTCACAAGCTATCCTAAGTTTTTGTGAAAGGCCTGAATGTACTTAAGTGCCGAGGTAAAACATGGTTGGTCCGCGAAGCTGAGAAATACGGCCCCGTGACTTGCGCAGCAGGGAGGTTATGCGAGACTCGGGCAATCGACCCTCTCCCAAAAACAGATCACGTTGTTTACGATCATTGATGCGAACAGAATAACAGGAAACATCTTCATCTTTCTTCCTGTCACCACCAAGTCACCACGCCGTCGTGCGCTACTATGGAGTACCCGCCGTCGCCTCGATGCAGCCGTCTCCGACGGTGACACCTCTTATCTTATCCCTTCTGCTTGGTCTCTGCGTTCCCAATGTTGCCAGTCCCGACGCCCCCAACACTCCTCGGTTACGGGTGGCACGCTGCAACGTTATGCAGTGGCTTCCGCTCCCTCACACGACCCCGTTCTCGGCTCCTCCCAATCTTATGGCTTCCACATACCAGAGCACTGTGATTTAAATCAGAAAGCAGAGTGGCACGCGAAGTACGCGTATATATGCTTTGGGGTGCGCAGAATTCCATCTTCCATCTCCCTCATGATCCATTGCACCTGTATATTTCCACATATGTAATGGGGCTTCCCCTTCCCCCTCCCTGCCATTCACATCGTTGTGCCACCCACCGTGCGCTTCTACTGATGCCTGCAGTTGACACCAGGCTGCACCTATATAAATTCTGTAACTAAATAGAATAGAAACTTCAAGATCCCCTTTTTATTCAATTCACCCTTCCTACAACATATTCCAAACATATTTAATGACTTTTCCCGTTGGCGTTTGGCAGCGTTGGCTCGCGCGTTTTGACGTCGACTTCACGTGATCTGTTTTTGGGAGGGGGTCGATTGCAGGTGTGGTTATGCGAGGTCCTCGCAGCGAGGAAATCATGGAATATTAATATCAATGCATCAGTTGGTCGTGAATTTCGCGACATCGTAGCTGTAACCTGGCTCGCCTATGTATCCTACGCCATGGGCAGTACCCAACTCGAACCCTAAGGCCACGAACACCAGCCCTCAGGCGTCACCGGCTAATGTTGTCGGAACGCCTGCATCCTCTGCGGACCCAAGTCCAACGACACTGCGGAAATTCTGGAAGCGCGTAGCAGAAGTCACCTCGAGATATCACGATGACAATGGACAATGGACAGGCTCCGACGAAATTCGGGAATGGAATGCCACAAATCGCCAGGTGGGGCTGAAATCCTACGCGTACAGTATAAACTGCGCAACTGACGTCTTGGCAGCCATGCAGCAGATGTTCGAAAAACAAGCGACCGCGGGTATGCGCAGTCGACGCCGACCATCCGAGCTGTAGAACTTGCCGGATCCTGAAGTTGGGATGCGATAGAAAGGACGAGTTTCTCTTCGACATGACGAAGGACGAGTTCTTCCCATCCAGAGCGCAGTTCACGAAAATCTTCAAATTGAAAGACCCGCAGACAATTAGACGGTGCAGACAGGCAGAGAGTACGTTCCGCAATAGTTTCAGGTCGATAAGCGGAAGTCGTACAGACAGTAAGTCGTAACGCCACCTTAGTCGGGCTAAGAGTTGACAATTTTAGGTGGTCCAGCCCGTGCGGAAAGTTCAGCAGGACCCTGTTGTGACAATATAGAGGAGGTACAAAGTTACAAGAATGAGAACGAAGATCTCAAGGCCCGAATTGCCGACCAAACATCTAGTTTGAACGCCTACCGTGAGAGGGAGATTCGGCTTTTAGAGGAGCAAACGGGTAAGTCCGCAAATGTCCCAAAATGTGACAAGTGGCTCACATTGCCCAGCCAAAGCGCAACAGACGAACCTCTTGATGGAAGATATAATGCGCCGATCGGTCGAACTGCACGAGAAGACTCAACGGCTGAAAAGAGAAGTTCAGTCCAGCGAATCCCAGACCCCCGAGCTGGTAGTGGACCTCATTGTCCACGAGATATACGAACTGTGGAGTCTGGCCGAGAGAATGCACAGCGGGAAATAATGTCAAGGCATGGATCATTTTTTTTTCGTACCAAATAGAGTTGCGTAGAGGTTTTTGGATGTATTTGTATGGGCAGGCCGTTGACGGTACTGCAGTCAATGACCCAAACGACGTTATTAGGCACCAATCTGCCAGTTAAGTGCGTCGAAAGCGTTAGCGAAGGATCCGATCATCCGAGTCTAAGTCGACCTCTGGGGGATATTACATTTTGTGAAAATAAGTTTGAAAAATGAAGCCGTTATAGACAAGCAATGTGGTCGATTTCAACGGCAGGTGGCCACTCTTTCGGGGGGGTTAAGTGCGAACTGAGAGCTGTATAAAGCCGGGAGTCCAACGTTCCCATCGTCCGAGTCAGATGGTTTCATAAAAATTAGCCACAACGTGCACAGGTCCAAGGTCATTAAGAGATGTCGAGTGCGATATCTGAAGGGATATCGTTCCGCCAGATTCAGCCGCACAGTAACCGAATCTAAGATTATCCCGAATAGAAACATTAACAAGACACGACTCCAGAGAAAGAGCCGGCCGCTGGAGATCCTTTTCTACGCGAGCCTTGGAATATATGCATCCGGTGCTGGCAAACTGACAACCTGCACAGCAGCGAAAAGGTCTGTGTAAGTGAGAGCCGCGGGCGACGAGTCGAAACAGGGATCCCTGCTGAGTTTTGTAGTCGAATACATAGGAGGCGAGTAAAGGCAAAGTAAAGGAAGTGGTTGAGGCGTGAGAGTGGATCTTTTGATCGCGGCAGTTGCCGAGGGGAACCAAGTTGAAAGTCAATTTTTTTGAAAGTTGGTCTATATTTTACAACTAATTAATGAGAGTGGTTTAGAAATAAGTACTGGGAAGAAATTGTGGTTTAGTATGGAAGTGCCGGCGAATGCTAATGCCTCATGGTGGGCTCATAGTAACCCATATCTGCGGGTCTCCTGCTGGGGTTTCACTGCGTCCAAGACTAATTCGGACGATGACGACCATAGGGATGATATTCTGCAGGTACTTTAGCTTATGAGGACCAATTGAAAAACGGATAAATACAAGGAGCTGTTCGCAAGCAGAGGAGATGGCACTATTCCACAATATGTTGCTGGTTGATGTTGAGCTCACTGGTATAATGTATAGGGTGCCGAGCAACAAGTATGCCGCGCCAGATTCGATGCTGCTGAGCATGAGAGGTTTCTCGTTTACGGAGACGATGTGAGATCACGAACATCATTGCTATTGCAGTGTTGTACCGTTTCACGACCTTAGTTTCACTGACAATTCGTAGATATCGTCTTGTCCACCAGATTCGTCCGGCCGTCAGACCAGTCAAGGTCAGGTTAGTGGCCATCGCAGAACCCATGGCGGATAAGCCGATTATGCTTCCGGTTCTAAAGTTTTGGGTGATAGCCGAAACTAGGCCCAGGACTGTACGACAGGTCAATAGAGCCTCTGAGGAGCATGCTGCCTACCTGTAGTCACTAGCAGCAGGACCATTGGAACAGCAATGATCCTTTTCTTGAAGCGGCTGGAACTCCAGATAACATAACAGCGATATATCTAGTATTCATAAGTACACCTTACATGAGGTTGGATGAAAGGAACCGAACAAAGACACTATCGGCAATGAAGCTGAAGTGTTGCATTAACACAACCAGCATCTAGGGTCGAAAAATACGTACTAGTTGATTGAAAAAAGGACGGTCACGATGCAGGATATCCGGTAGGATATATCATGATTCAGCTTCACCGAGCCTGCTGCCTCTCCGCGTGCAGCCAAATACGCGATTCTCAGCACCCACACAGTGCCCAGAATGTGGGAAACTGTTTGGCCGATTGCGAGCAGGCACATAGTGCCAAGGGCACAACTGAGAGCGGGATGCCCAGGTGTCCCCCTACGGCGCAGAAAATACACAGCGATGACAGTGAGTACGATGCAAATTCCTACTCAGTGCATGCCAATATGAGATTGAGTATGGTGAGAAGGCCAATAGGAAATTACCAGTGAGAAAAAGTGCAACCTTGGGGTCGGTGAGTCGTAGGAAATATGTCACTGCTGAGTTCCTACCGCGGATTCCATTGCCAGCCACAGCACCTGCCTCGAACTCAACTCGAATAATGCTGCGTCAGACATTGAGGGCCGAAGTTTCCACACAGGACGGAAGTACAGATGGACGTTGGAAAGGCAGAAAGCCTTTGACGCCAGAGATTCCTTCAGTAGGAATGAACCTTAATTATTATAAAGTGCATGGAAGGGCAGTGTTGAGTCGATCAAAGTAACTGTTTATCATCGCGGGAGCCAAAATATTCGGAATGATCCACGTCCAAGTGTCTCTCATTTGGGTCAAATGAGTTCTGAATCTGGGAAGGATTCGTTCAAACAGACTCGTACCAGGCCTCTGGAACTGCAGGGGTGCATGATAAATCAGAATGAGGACATCTGTAGCAACGTCCGATGAATACCGTCGGCGGTAGCCTCTATGCAGGAGTGCCGAGTAAGACGCACTGCCCAATATTCTCCACAGGAGCTTTCTTCATTTGCGTGCTCGTTGGGCGTTATTCTCAATATAATCCAGTGGGAAAAAATTGAAACACCCACCCGACAGCACGAATTTGATAGAGGCCCGCCAGCAACTAACCGCCAAGGAAGGCTTGCGGATGTTGAGCGCTACCATCCTATATGGCACGTCGGATTCAAGCTCTGTACGCCAGAGAGAAAGCTCTGCTCGCTGTGAAAGATGTCGCCGCTCAGACTCGACCCACTGGCTCTCCGAGGCTCCCGAGAGATCGGCCCGAAATTCCGGCGCTTCCCTTTAGATAGGCAGGGTGCTCGAGTCAAGACCAGCGAACGTTACACATATTGTTGGACCCAGGAAAAGCCGGAAACCCATAGAGGCGGTTTATGCCGATAAGAAAGACCAGGCGGTTCACTTGATGCAGTGTCACTAGTGCACTGTTAATGAGCGAGCATGCGCACCGTGACTACTCAAGGTTTCAAAGTCGACATAGTGTTTTCCCGATCTTGCTCGAGTCAGCTTTAAATAAGGGCGAAAGACCTCGAAAAGGCGGTGAATGTTGCGAGCTGGTAGTGGACCTCATTTCCCACGAGATTTACGAGCCGTGGAGTCTGGCCGAGAGAATGCACAGCGGGAAAGAATATTAAGGCCGTAGATCATTGTTTTTTTCGTACCAGGTAGAGCTGCCTGGAGGTTTTTGGAATGTAAGCATATTTGTATGTGGGCAGGCCGTTGGCGGTACCGCAGTGAATGACCCAAACAACGTTATCAGGGACCAACCTATTGGGGCTGTTGGGGACTCTCGCCGTTGATTGTAACTGGGTCGAAAGTGTTTAGCGAAGGCTCCGATCATCCAAGTCGACCTTGGAGGACAATACATTCTGTGAAAATCAGGTTTTAAAAATGAAGCCGTTATGGGCAAGGAACGTGTTCAATTTGAAAGGAGGGTGGGCACTCTTTCGAGGGGATTTAGCAAGGATTAAGTGCGCGAATCTGCAAATCAATGCGAAATAGGTGTGTTGAGATTATCATGGTCTAATAAAAGGTGGGGAAGTAGTGTCAATGCTTATCAACAAACTGAGAGCGTTATAAAGCTGGGAGAGTTTGACGAGACCAACGCTCCCATCGTCGTCCGAGTCAGATGGTTTCACAAAAATTAGCCACAACGTGCACCGGGTCCAGGGCCATTAAGAGATGTCGAGTGCGATATCTGAAGGGATATCGTTTCGCAAGATTCGGCCGCACAGCAATTGAGTCTAAGATTATCCCGAATAGAAACATTAACAAGACACGACTCCAGAGAAAGAACCGGCCGCTGGAGATCCTTTTCTAGTACATGGTCCGTGAGCCTCGGAATGCATGCATCCGGCGCTGGCAAACTGACAACATGCACAGCAGCGACAAGATCTGTGTAAGTGAGAACCGTGGGCGACGAGATGAAATAGGGATCCCCGCTGAATCTTGTAGTCGAATACATAGGTGGCGAGCAAGCGGTTGTGGCGTGAGACAATGGATCTTTTGATGGCGGCAATTAATTGCCGAGGGGAACCAAGACTGAAAATTATGGAAGTTGGTCTATCTTTTACAACTAATTCATGGGTGGGGTTTAAAAATAAGTACTAGGAAGAAATTGTACGGAAGTGCCGGCGAGTGCTAATGCCTCATTGTGGGCTCATAGTAACCCATATTTGCGGTTCTCCTCCTGGGCTTTCACTGCGTCCAAGACTAATTCGGAAGATGACGACCACAGGGATGATACTCTGCAAGTACTTTAGCTTATGAGGACCAATTGAAAAACGATAAATACCAGGAGCTGTCCACAAGCAGAGGAGATGGCATTATTCCACAATATGTTGCTGGTTGATGTTGAACTCACTGGTATACTGTATGGTATAATGTATAGGGTGCTGACCAATAAGTATGCCACGCCAGATTCGATGCTGCTGAGCATGAGAGTCTCATGCTCAGCAGCATCGAATCTGGCGTGGCATCAGCGAGAGGTTTCTCGTTTACAGAGACGGTGTGAGATTACGAACATCATTGCTACTGCAGTGTTGCACCGTTTCACGACCTTGGTTTCACCGACAATTCGCAGATATCGTCTTGTCCACCAGATTCGTCCGGCTGTCAAACCAGTCAAGGTCATGTTAGTGGCTATCGCAAAACCCATGGCGGTTAGGCGGACTATGCTTTGGGTGCCAATGCTACTGCTCATCATCACCTTAGCCGTGACTAGGCCCAGGACTGTACGACAGGTCAATAGAGCCTCTGAGGAGTATGTTTCCTACCTGTAGTCGCGAGCAGCAGGATCACTGGAACAGCAATGATCCTTTTCTTGAAGCGGCTGGAACTCCAGATAACATAACAGCGATATATCTAGTATTCATAAGTACACCTTATATGAGGTCGGATGAAAGGAGCCGAACAAAGACACTATCTGCAATGAAGCTGAAGTGTTACATTAATACAACCAGCATCAAGCGTCGAAAAATATGTACCAGTTGATTGAAAGAAGGACATTCTTGATGCAGAGTATCCGGTAGGATATATCACGATCCCACTTCACCAAGTCTACTGCCTCCCCGCGTGCAGCCAAATACGCGATTCTCAGCACACACACAGAGTGCTCAGAATGTGGGAAACTGTTTGGCCGATTGCGAGCAGGCACATAGTGCCAAGGGCACAACTGAGAGCGTGATGCCCAGGTGCCCCCCTACCGCACACAAAATACACAGCGATGACAGTGAGTACAATGCAAATTCCTACTCAGTGCATACCAATATGAGATTAAGTAGGGTAAGAAGGCCACTAGGAAACTACCGGTGAGAAAAAGTGCAACCTTGGGGTCGGTGAGTCATAGGAACTATCACTGCTGAGTTCCTACCGCGGATTCTATTGCCAATGACAGCGCCTGCCTCGAACTCAACTCGAATATTGCTGCGTCAGATATTGAGGGCCAAAGTTTCTACACAAGATGGAAGTACAGATGGACGTTGGAATGGCAGAAAACCTTTGACGCCAGAGATTCCTTCAGTGGGAATGAACCCTGGTTATTATAAAGTGCATGGAAGGGTTTTGAAGTTGATCAAAGTAACTGTTAATCATCGCGGGAGCCAAAATATTCGGAATGATCCACGTCCAAGTGTCTCTCATTTGTGTCAAATGAGTTCTGAATCTGGGAAGGATTCGTTCAAACAGACTCGTACCAGGCCTCTGGAACTGCGGAGCTGCATGATAAATCAACATGAGGACATCTGTACGTCTTCAACGTCCGATGAATACCGTCGGTCGTAGCCTCTATGCAGGAATGCCGAGTAAGACGCACTGCCCAATATTCTCCACAGGAGCTTCCTTCATTTGCGTGCTCGTTGGGCATATTCTCAATATAATCCAATAGGAAAAAATTGACGACAGCACGAATTTGATAGAGGCCCGCCAGCAACTAACCGCCAAGGAAGGCTTGCGGATGTTGAGCGCTGCCATCCTATATGGCGCGTCGGATTCAAGCTCTGTACTCCACAGAGAGAAAGCCCTGCTCGCTGTGAAAGATGTCGCCGCTCAGACTCGACCCACTGGCTCTCCGAGGCTCCCGAGAGATCGGCCCGAAATTTCGGCGCTTCCCTTTAGATAGGCAGGGTGCTCGAGTCAAGACCAGCGAACGTTACACATATTGTTGGACCCAGGAAATGCTAGAAACCCATAGAGGCGGTTTATGCCGATGAGAAAGACCAGGCGAATTCTCGCGGTTCACTTGATGCAGTGTTACTAGTGCACTGCTAATGAGCGAGCATGCGCACCGTGACCACTCAAGGTTTCAAAGTCAACATAGTGTTTTCCTGATCTTGCTCGAGTCAGCTTTAAATAAGGGCGAAAGACCTCGAAAAGGCGGTGAATGTTGCGAGCTGGTAGTGGACCTCATTGTCCACGAGATTTACGAGCCGTGGAGTCTGGCCGAGAGAATGCACAGCGGGAAAGAATGTTGAGGCCATAGATTTTTTTTTTTTTCGTACCAGATAGAGTTGCCTAGAGGTTTTTTGGAATGTAAGCATATTTGTATATGGGCAGGCCGTTGGCGGTACCGCAGTGAATGACCCAAACAACGTTATCAGGGACCAATCTATTGGAGTTGTTGGGGACCTTCTCCGGCCGTTGATTGTAACTGGGTCGAAAGCGTTTAGCGAAGGATCCGATCATCCAAGTCGACCTTGGAGGACAATACATTCTGTGAAAATCAGGTTTTAAAAATGAAGCCGTTATGGGCAAGGAACGTGTTCGATTTGAAAGGAGGGTGGTCACTCTTTCGAGGGGATTAAGTGCGAACTGAGAGTTGTATAAAGCTGGGAGTCCAGCGTTCCCATCGTCCGAGTCAGATGTTTTCACAAAAAATAGCCACAGCGTGCACAGGTCCAGCGTAAGAAATCGGCATGTGGTGTCGAGTGCGATATCTGAAGGGATATCGTTCCGCAAGATTCAGCCGCACAGCGATCGAGTCTAAGATTATCCCGAATAGAAACATTAACAAGACACGACTCCAGAGAACGAACCGGCCGCTGGAGATCCTTTTCTAGTACATGGGTATCCGTGAGCCTCAGAATGCATGCATCCGGCGCTGGCAAACCGACAACCACTGCGTTCAGGCTCCAGGTAGCCGAAGCCATTTTTAGGCGCTGCTAGGCGAGGCGAGGCGCCAAAATTCGTCGTCTAGCTTCGGCTAGGCTCGGCTAGTTGCCGGTCACGGTCACCTCGCCACGCCTAGCAGCGGCTAGAAATAGCTCGGCTAGGCTCGGCTACCCTTGCGGCTAGCTGGACTCTGAACGCAGTGAACCTGCAGTGAGAACCGCGGGCGATGAGTCAAAATAGGGATCCCTGCTGAGTCTTGTAGTCGAATACATAGAAAGGAGCCACTGGTACTATTGATCGCCCACCTTTGCAAAAGTGCCTACCTTTGCAAAAGAAAGTTGGATGAATTTGTGACATAAATACTGGCTCGATTAGCTCCAACTAAAGTACGGGGGGATACTCTTGCTTCCCATGAATCCAGTGGTATCTTTTTCAAAGAATACGGGGACGAATTGAGGCCAGCATAAATCGATACTTTCTTTTGCAAAGGTAGGTCATTTTGATGGCTGACCTCGGCAACTTCACTGCCGCCTCAATTCGGCCCAAAAGCCCAAACAACTCGGGATTCAATATCTTTCAGTAGGAATAAACCTTCCTGTCGATTCCGAGCCATATCCGACATGAATTGTGAGTGTAGCATCGCCATCAATCTTTTTTTGCAAAGGTGGGCGATCGATAGTAGAGGCGCGAGACAATTGATCTTTTGATGACGGCAATTGCTTAGGGAACGAAGTTGAAAGTTAAATTTTTTGAAAGTTGGTCTATCTTTTACAACTAATTAACAAGTGCGGTTTAGAAATAAGTACTAGAAAGAAATTGTAGTTTAGTACGGAAGTGCCGGCGAGTGCTAATGCCTCATGGTGGGCTCATAGTAACCCCTATCTGCTTTTCTCCTGCTGGGGTTTCACTGCGTCCAAGACTAATTCGGACGATGACGACCATAGGGATGATATTCTGCAAATAATTTAGTTTATGAGGACCAATTGAGAAACGGATAAATACAAGGAGCTGTCCGCAAGCAGAGTAGATGCCACTCATCCGCAATATGTTGCTGGTTGGTGTTCAAAACTCAGTGGTATACTGTGTAGTATAATGTATAGGGTGCCGACCAATAAGTATGCCACGCCTGATTCGATGCTGCTGAGCATGAGAGATTTCTCGTTTACGGAGACAGTGTGAGATTACGAACATCATTGCTACTGCAGTGTTGTATCGTTTCACGACCTTGGTTTCACCGACTATTCGCAGATGTCGTCTTGTCCACCAGATTCTTCCGGCCGTCAGACCAGTCAAGACCATGTTAGTGGCCATCGCAGAACCCATGGTGGTTAGGCCGACTATGCCTCCGATTCTAATGTTCAAGTTAGCTATAGCCCCGACTAGGCCCAGGACTGTACGACAGGTCAATAAAGCCTCTGAGGAGTATGCTTCCTACCTGTAGTCACTAGAAGCAGGATCACTGGAACAGCAATGATCCTTTTCTTGAAGCGGCTGGAATTCCAGATAACATAACAGCGATATATCTAGTATTCATAAGTACACCTTACATGAGGTTGGATGAAAGGAACCGAACAAAGACACTATCCGCAATGAAGCTGAGGTGTTGCATTAACACAACCAGCATCTAGGGTCGAAAAATACGTACTAGTTGATTAAAAGAAGGAGGTCCCCGATCCAGACTATCAAGTAGGATCTTTGATGATCCAGCTTCACCGAGTCTGCTGCCTCCCCGCGTGCAGTCAAATACGCGACTCTCAGCATCCACACAGTGCCCAGAATGTAGGAAACTGTTTGGCCGATTGCGAGCAGGCACATAGTGCCAAGGGCACAACTGAGAGCGTGATGCCCAGGTGCCCCCCTACGGCGCAGAAAATACACCGCGATGACAGTAAGTACGATGCAATTTCCTACTCAGTGCATACCAATATGAGATTGAGTATGGTAAGAAGGCCACTAGGAAATTACCAGTGAGAAAAAGTGCAACCTTGGGGTCGGTGAGTCGTAGGAAATATGTCACTGCTGAGTTCCTACCGCGGATTCCATTGCCAGCCACAGCACCTGCCTCGAACTCAACTCGAATAATGCTGCGTCAGACATTGAGGGCCGAAGTTTCCACACAGGACGGAAGTACAGATGGACGTTGGAAAGGCAGAAAGCCTTTGACGCCAGAGATTCCTTCAGTAGGAATGAACCTTAATTATTATAAAGTGCATGGAAGGGCAGTGTTGAGTCGATCAAAGTAACTGTTTATCATCGCGGGAGCCAAAATATTCGGAATGATCCACGTCCAAGTGTCTCTCATTTGGGTCAAATGAGTTCTGAAACTGGCAAGGATTCGTTCAAACAGACTCGTACCAAGCCTCTGAAACTGCGGGGCTGCATGATAAATCAACATGAGGACATCTGTACGTCTTCAACGTCCGATGAATACCGTCGGCCGTAGCCTCTATGCAGGAATACCGAGTAAGACGCACTGCCCAATATTCTCCACGGGAGCTTTCTTTATTTGCGTGCTCGTTGGGCGTCATTCTCAATATAATCCAATGGGAAAAATTGAAACACCTACCCGACAGCACGAATTTGATGGAGACCCGCCAACAACTAACCGCCAAGGCTTGCGGATGTTGAGTGCCGCCATCCTATATGGTGCGTCGGATTCAAGCTCTGTACGCCACAGAGAGAAAGCTCTGCTCGCTGTGAAAGATGTCGTCGCTCAGACTCGACCCGCTGGCTCTCTGAGCCTCCCGAGAGATCGGCCCGAAATTCTGGCGCTTCCCTTTAGATCGGCAGGGTGCTCGAGTCAAGACCAGCGAACGTTATACATATTGTTGGACCCAGGAAAAGCCAGAAACCCACAGAGGCGGTTTATGCCGATGAAAAAGACCAGGCGAATGTTCACGGTTCACTTGATGCAGTGTCACTAGTGCACTGTCAATGAGCGAGAAATGCGCACCGTGACCACTCAAGGTTTCAAAGTCGACATAGTGTTTTCCTGATCTTGCTCGAGTCGGCTTTAAGTAAGGGCGAAAGACCTCGAAAAGGCGCTGAATGTTGTGAGCTAGTAGTGGACCTCATTGTCCACGAGATTTACGAACTGTGGAGTCTGGCCGAGAGAATGCACAGCGGGAAAGAATGTCAAGGCATGGATCATTCTTTTTTCGTACCAGATAGAGTTGCGTAGAGGTTTTTGGATGTATATTTGTATGGGCAGGCCGTTGACGGTACTGGAGTCAATGATCCAAACGACGTTATTAGTCACCAACCTGCCAGTTGAGTGCGTCGAAAGCGTTAGCGAAGGATCCGATTATCTAAGTCAACCCTTGGGGGACAATACATTTTGTGAAAATAAGTTTTGGAAATGAAGCCGTTATAGGCAAGCAATGTGGTTGATTTCAAAGGGAGGTGGCCACTCTTTCGAGGGGATTAAGTGTGAACTGAGAGCTGTATGAAGCTGGGAGGCCAACGTTCCCATCGTCCGAGTCAGATGGTTTCACAAAAATTAGCTACAGCGTGCACAGGTGCAGGGCCATTAATTGTCGAGTGCGATATCTGTATCTGAAAGGATATCGTTCCGCAAGATTCAGCTGAACAGAAATAGAGTCTAAGATTATCCCGAATAGAAACATTAACAAGACACGACCCCAGAGAAAGAACCGGCAGCTGGAGATCCTTTTCTACATGGGTATCTGTAAGCCTTGGAATGCATGCATCCGGCGCTGGCAAACTGACAACTTGCGCAGCAGCGACAAGATCTGTGTAAGTGAGGACCGCGGGCGACGAGATGAAATAGGGATCCCCGCCGAATCTTGTAGTCGAATACATAGGTGGCGAGTTGGTGGCGAGCTGGTTGTGGGATGGATCTTTTGATGGCGGCAATTGCCGAGGGGAACCAAGACTGAAAGTTATGAAAGTTGGTCTGTCTTTTACATCTAATTCATGGGTGGGGTTTAGAAATAAGTACTGGGAAGAAATTGTAGTTTAGTACGGAAGTGCCGGCGAGTGCTAATGCCTCATGGTGGGCTCATAGTAACCCATATCTGCGGATCTCCTGCTGGGGTTTCACTGCGTCCAAGACTAATTCGGACGATGACGACCATAGGGATGATACTCTGCAAGTACTTTAGCTTATGAGGACCAATTGAGAAACGGATAAATACAAGGAGCTGTCCGCAAGCAGAGGAGATGGCACTCCACAATATGATGTTGGTTGATGTTGAACTCGCTGGTATATTGTATAGTATAATGTATAGGGTGCTGACCAATAAGTATGCCACGCCAGATTCGATGCTGCTGAGCATGAGAGGTTTCTCGTTTACAGAGACGGTGTGAGATCACGAACATCATTGCTACTGCAGTGTTGCACCGTTTCACGACCTTGGTTTCACCGACAATTTGCAGATATCGTCTTGTCCACCAGATTCGTCCGGCTGTCAGACCAGTCAAGGTCATGTTAGTGGCTATCGCAAAACCAATGGCGGTTAGGCGGACTATGCTTTGGGTGCCAATGCTAGTGCTCATCATCACCTTAGCTGTGACTAGGCCCAGGACTGTATGACAGGTCAATAGAGCCTCTGAGGAGTATGTTTCCTACCTGTAGTCGCTAGCAGCAGGATCACTGGAACAGCAATGATCCTTTTCTTGAAGCGGCTGGAACTCCAGATAACATAACAGCGATATACCTAGTATTCATAAGTACACTTTACATGAGGTTGGATGAAAGGAACCGAACAAAGAGACTATCCGCAATGAAGCTGAAGTGTTACATTAATACAACCAGCATCAAGGGTCGAAAAATATGTACCAGTTGATTGAAAGAAGGATGTTCTTGATGCAGAGTATCCGGTAGGATATATCACGATCCCACTTCACCAAGTCTGCTGCCTCCCCGCGTGCAGCCAAATACGTGATTCTCAGCACCCACACAGTGCCCAGAATGTGGGAAACTGTTTGGCCGATTGCGAGCAGGCACATAGCGGCAAGGGCACAACTGAGAGCGTGATGCCCCCTACCGCGCACAAAATACACAGCGATGACAGTGAGTACGATGCAAATTCCTACTCAGTGCATACCAATATGAGATTGAGTATGGTAAGAAGGCCACTAGGAAATTACCAGTGAGAAACAGTGCAACCTTGGGGTCGGTGAGCCATAGGAAATATTTTCACTGCTGAGTTCCTACCGCGGATTCTATTGCCAATGACAGCGCCTGCCTCGAACTCAACTCGAATATTGCTGCGTCAGACATCGAGCGCCGAAGTTTCCACACAAGACGGAAGTACAGATGGACGTTGTAAAGGCAGAAAGCCTTTGACGCCGGAGTGGGAATGAACCCGGGTTATTATCAGGTGCATGGAAGGGCTGTGAAGTTGATTTGGGTCGAATGCAGGTCTCCGGAACTGCGGAGCCGCATGATAAAGCAACATGAGGACATCTGTACGTCTTCAGCGTCTGATGAATATCGTCGGCCGTAGCCTCTCTGGGGCGGCCGCAAAGGATGATTATCAACCTATATTTCAACCAGTGGTAGGCCACTAAACAAGTCAATTAGGGATGACAATCAGCGAACCTAGGTTAGAACTCAACTCACCGTAGGTTGACTCATCTAGCATGAGAAGTAATCAAAAACCGTCATTTTTAACCTACATCTTCTGGCACGGATCCCGTCGAGAATCAACCTATTTTTGAATAGATGTAGCAGTAAGGAGCGCTTGATTTACCCACCCATACTTAACTTAATTAGTTAACGACAGCTATGATTCCCGTGTAAATATCATGCTATCGCTCTGCCCCCAAGCCACCGCAGAGAGTTGATTGCGTGCACAGCTTGCGAGAACCAGTTCCAACCCGATCAACAGTGATTTGAACCATACGATATCGCGAAATTCACGACCAACTGATGCGTTGATATTCCGTAATAGTAATATCCTCGCTGCGAGGACCTCGCATAACTTCTCATCAGCCTGGAAAAACTTATAATAGCTTATGATAGTTTCGAGCAAACATCAAGGAACTGTGTGTTAGGCTTCCCCGAAAGGGAATCCCATTCGGAATTTCCGAATTCGGCCTAATGGTGTTGATTGCCTACTGGGGTTAACGAGCAAGGTCGATGCGCAGGCGACGTGGCCTGTAACAGCCTGTATACCGGCCCTGTATCTATCTCCCGACTTTCCTACACAGAAAGATACACTGAACAGTACTACTGAAACAAGCCAGTGTGCGGATTGGCCTGTCGATAAGCTCACAAGGCCCGAAACTTTCACAAGCTATCATAAGTTTTTGTGAAAAGCCCTGAATGTACTCAAGTGCCAAGGTGAAACATAGTTGGCCCGCAAAGCTGAGAAATACGGCCCCGTGACCTCCGCAGCAAGTTCTAAGTAGAGGCCATGCGAAGTCCTCGCAGCGAGGATATCGCAGAATATATGTATCAACGCAGCAGTTGGTCGTGAACTTCGCAATGTCATATCCATAACCTGGCCCCTCGCCTATGTGTCCTACGCCATGGGCAGTACCCAACTGGAGCCCTCAGGTCACGAACACCGGCTCTCAGGCGTCACCAACTAATGTTGTCGGAACGCCTGCATCCTCTGCGAATCCAAGTCCAACGACACTGGGGAAATTCTGGAAGCGCGTAGCGGAAGTTACCTCGAGATATCACAACGACAATGGACAATGGACAGGCTTCGACGAAATTCGGGAATGGAATGCCACAAATCGCCAGGTGGGGCTGAAATCCGACGCGTACAGTATAAACTGCGCAACTGACGTCTTGGCAGCCATGCAGCAGGTGTTCGAAAAACAAGCGACCGCGGTATGCGCTGTCGACGCCAACCATCCGAGCTGTAGAACTTGCCGGATCCTGAAGTTGGGATGCGATAGAAAGGACGAGTTTCTATTTGACATGACGAAGGACGAGTTCTTCCCATCCAGAGCGCAGTTCACAAAAATCTTCAAATTGAAAGACCCGCAGACAATCAGACGGTGCAGACAGGCAGAGAGTACGTTCCGCAATAGTTTCAGGTCGATAAGCGGAAGTCGTACAGACAGTAAGTCGTAACGCCACCTTAATCGGGCTAAGAGTTGACAATTTTAGGTGGTCCAGCCCGTGCGGAAAGTTCAGCAGGACTCTGTTGTGACACTGTAGAGGAGATACAAAGTTACAAGAATGAGAACGAAGATCTCAAGGCCCGGATTGCAAACCAAACATCTAGTTTGAACGCCTACCGTGAGAGGGAGATTCGGCTTATAGAGGAGCAAACGGGTAAGTCCGCAGATGTCCCAAAATGTGACAAGTGGCTCACATTGCCCAGCCAAAGCGCAGCAGACGAATCTCCTGATGGAAGATATAATGCGCCGATCGGTCGAACTGCACGAGAAGACTCAACGGCTGAAAAGAGAAGTTCAGTCCAGCGAATCCCAGACCTCCGAGCTGGTAGTGGACCTCATTGTCCACGAGATTTACGAACTGTGGAGTCTGGCCGAGAGAATGCACAGCGGGAAATAATGTCAAGGCATGGATCATTCTTTTTCGTACCAGATAGAGTTGCGTAGAGGTTTTTGGATGTATTTGTATGGGCAGGCCGTTGACGGTACTGCAGTCAATGACCCAAACGACGTTATTAGGCACCAACCTGTTCAGTGCGTCGAAAGCCTTAGCGAAGGATCCGATCATCTAAGTCGACCTCTGGGGGACATTACATTTTGTGAAAATAAGTTTTGGAAATGAAGCCGTTATAAGCAAGCAATGTGGTCGATTTCAAAGGGAGGTGGCCACTCTTTCGGGGGGGATTAAGGGTGAACTGAGAGCTGTATGAAGCTTGGAGGTCAACGTTCCCATCGTCCGAGTCAGATGGTTTCACAAAAATTAGCCACAGCGTGCACAGGTCCAGGGCCATTAAGAGATGTTGAGTGCGATATCTGAAAGGATATCGTTCCGCAAGATTCAGCCGCACAGAAATAGAGTCTAAGATTATCCCCAATAGAAACATTAACAAGACACGACCCCAGAGAAAGAACCGGCCGCTGGAGATCCTTTTCTACATGGGTATCTGTAAGCCTTGGAATGCATGCATCCGGCGCTGGCAAACTGACAGCCTGCACAGCAGCGACAAGATCTGTGTAAGTGAGGACCGCGGGCGACGAGATGAAATAGGGGTCCCCGCTGAATCTCGTAGTCGAATACATAAGGTAGGGGACATACAAATACAGTTACCCCACGTGACATCACCTTATTGGGCGAAGTTCAGAATGTTTCCGTGAATCCTCCCAACATCTGTAGAAATTGGAAAGTCCGGCCCAACAGTTCTCTTTAAATGTTATCTAAGAATGCCTCTAAATATTTTGGGGCTTTTAGGTTATGAAATGAATGACTAGTTCCAGAATCTAGCGGGATTGATGGCAAATGTAAGTTCCCATCATTTTGGGAACTCGTCCTCCATTTCTCCACTGAAATTTCTCAAAATATTGAGGAACTGTCTTATGATACATTCACACAAAACTGTTGAGCCGGACTTTCGATGCTCACTCTACAAGCTGAGATTCGCTCAATTTGGGTCGTCACGTGGGGCAACCGCACCTGTATGGCCGCCACCTTAGGGGTTGTGGCGTGAGACAATGAATCTTTTGATGGCGGCAATTGCCGAGGGAACCAAGACTGAAAGTTATGGAAGTTGGTCTATCTTTTACAACTAATTCACGGGTGGGGTTTAGAAATCCAAGACTAATTCGGACGATGACGACCATAGGGATGATATTCTGCAAGTATTTTAGCTTACGGGGACCAATTGAGAAACGGATAAATACAAGGAGCTGTTCGCAAGCAGAGAAGATGGCACTATTCCACAATATGTTTCTGGTTGATGTTGAACTCAGCGCTATAATGTATAGGGTGCCGACCAATAAGGATGCCGCGCCAGATTCGATGCTGTTCGACGCGGATGAGACGCTGTTCGTTTACGGAGACGGTGTGAGATCACGAACATCATTGCTACTGCAGTGTTGTACCGTTTCACGACCTTTGTTTCACCGACAATTCGCAGATATCGTCTTGTCCATCAGATTCGTCCAGCCGTCAGACCAGTCAAGGTCATGTTAGTGGCCATTCCAAAACCCATGGCGGTTAGGCTGACTATGTTTTGGGTTCTAATGCTAATGCTGATCATCCCGCTAGATGCGACTAGGCCCAGGACTGTACGACAGGTCAATAGGGCCTCTGAGAAGTATGCTGCCTACCTGTAGTCGCTAGCAGCAGGACCACTGGAACAGCAATGATCCTTTTCTTGAAGCGGCTGGAACTCCAGATAACATAACAGCGATATATCTAGTATTCATAAATACACCTTACATGAGGTTGGATGAAAGGAACCGAACAAAGACACTATCCGCAATGGAGCTGAAGTGTTGCATTAACACAACCAGCATCTAGGGTCGAAAAATACGTAGTAGTTGATTGAAAAAAGGACGTCCTCGATGCGGTTTATATGGTAGGATATATGACGATCCCACTTCACCGAATTTGCTGCCTCCCCGCGTGCAGCCAAATACGCGATTCTCAGCACCCACACAGTGCCCAGAATATGGGAAACTGTTTGGCCGATTGCGAGCAGGCACATTGTGCCAAGGGCACAACTGAGAGCGTGATGCCCAGGTGCCCCCCTACGGCGCAGAAAATATACAGCGATGACAGTGAGTACGATGCAAATTCCTACTCAGTCAGATTTAGTATAGTGAGAAGGCCACTAGGAAATTACCAGTGAGAAAAAGTGCAACCTTGGGGTCGGTAAGTCATAGGAAATATTTCACTGCTGAGTTCCTACCGCGGAGTGTATTGCCAATGACAGCGCCTGCCTCGAAGCCCCCTCGAATATTTCTGCGTCAGACATTGAGGGTTGAAGTTTTCACACAATACGGAAGTACAGATGGACGTTGAAATGGCAGAAAGCCTTTGACGCCAGAGATTCCTTTCAGTCAGCCAAAATATTCGGAATGATCCACGTCTAAGTGAGCCACATAGAACAAACGAGATTATCCCGACTAAAAGAATAGACAGACATGACCGAGAGTCTCCAGAGAAAGAGCCAGAGGTGGGAGATCGTCTGTTTTAACCAAGGTCGATATATCAGCAAGCCTTGGGCGGCCAACAACTTGTTACTGGAAAGGCTCACAATCGCCGACGAACGGAGAAGAACGGGAGTTGAATTCCAAGCCCCAGCGCCAAGGCAACCCGTATTGCAGCAGTGACAAGTTCTGTTTAGGGTGACAGTGAGAATCATAGGCGACGAGATGGATCCTCTTGGACTCAAACTTAGCAAATTGCGATGAGGCGTGAGACAACATGTCATGATGTCGGCAATTGCCGAGGGGGACGAAATTGAACTAAAGTTGGGATATCCTTCGCAATTTAATACAGCTTGAGTGTCATCTAAAATACAAGACCATGTTCAATTTAGGTCAGACCTAAGCCAACTCTCGGTCCGCGGTTTCAACTTCAGCACTGCGCCCAAGACTAATGCGGACAATAACAAGCATGGGGATGATATTCTGCAAGTATTTTAGCTTATGAGGACCGATTGAGAAATTGGGCGATACCAGGAGCTGTCCGCAAGCAGTGAAAACAGAATCAAACCACCACTGATTGCTGGGCGAAGTTGAACTCTGTGATACAGACGCGGCTATAATCGCCAAGATGGCGAGCAATACATAAGCCGCACCAGATTCAACACTATTGCACAGAAGTCTTGAGACGCTGCTCGTTTGCGAAAACAGGGTGAAATCACGAACACCATTGCTACTGCAGTGTTGTACCGCTTCACGAGCGCGGTTTTATCGACAATTCGTAGATATCGTCTTGTCCGCCAGATCCGCCCGGCCATTAGGCCAGTCAAGAACATGTTTTGTGACGGTTGCAAAGCCCGCTCCAATTGGAGAAACTATGCTTTCGGTGCGAGTGCCGGCAGAGTGAGCCGCGACTAGGCCAAGAACTGTTCCCAGGGTCACTAAGATTAGCCTGAGGAGTAATATGTTGCCTACCTGTAGTCACTAGCAGCAGAACCACTGGAACAGTAATGATCTTTTCTTGAAACGGCTGGAACTCCAGATAACATAACAGCGATATATCTAGTATTCATTAATACACTTGAAAGCTTAGATGAAAGAAACTCAACGAAGACACTGTCCGCGACGAGGCTAAAGTGATGCATTAACCCGATAACCAATTTTATGTCTAGGGTCGAACTGGACGTACTTATCGGTCCAAAAGAGGGTGAGCTCAACGCAAGATATCCTGTCGTTTACATGACCAAGATAATCCGGCCCTCCCACCGGGTCTGTTGTCTCCCCGTGCGCGGCCGAATACGCTATTCTTAACACCCACACGGCGCTAAAAATATGCAAAACTGTTTGGCCGATTGCGAGCAGACACATAACGCCAAGGGCACAACTAAAAGCATGGTGCCCAGGTGCCCCTCGACGGCGTAGAAAATATACAGCGATGACAGCGAGGAGAATACAAATTCCTACACAGTACCGATGTGAAACTGATGGTGAGAAGGCGACTGGAAAAATACCGGTGAAAAAAAGTGCAACCTTGGGGTCGGTGGGTCATAGAAAACAATCGACGGCTGAGTTCCTACCGCGGATTTTATGACTTCTGACAGCGCCAACGTCCAAGCCGTCTCGAATGTCACTATGCCAGACATTTGGGCTCGAAAATTCCAGGTTGAAATAGGTGTGAACGAAAGTATAGATGGACGTTTGAAAAGTAGAGAGCTTGCCGCCAGAAATGTGATGAGTAGGGACAAATGATTATCAAGGGGATGGCAAAGCCTTAACACACTGGAAATCAGGTGGAATCCACTACTTAAGAGGAAAAGGAGTGCGAAATGGTAAGTTTAGACCCACGTATCGGCGAGACTGAAACCATTAGTTTCGAGAGCTCTGAAACTGAATGTTCGTGCCGAAGGCATACGTTTCGGCCACCGTTTCGGCCGGATGTTCCCAAAACAATAGGATTGAAGTTACCTGTTGTGTACGTAGGTACAGTACCTGCTTGTTCCTTTTAGGGACCACCGCAGTAATACATCCTCCTCCTCCTCCTCCTCCTGAAATGGCAACCAGTTGATTTCAGCACGGCCTAAGCTGCTTCTCAAACCAATGGTTTCAGTTGTTTTCTTGAGCACCCAAACTAACCATTTACCACTCAATTTCGGCTCATCAAATTTCCAGTGTGCATGCAATCCGAGTCGCCATACGGCTACTCGCGGCGATCTCGACTGTGCGGCGATCCTTGTCTTGAGGTTGATCATCTTGAACAGCTTTTCGGGACCCGATGATCCACGAAGTTGATGAGGGAGCAGACAGACGATCCACACAGATCCACACGATCCACGTCTGTCAGCTAAGAAAATGAAGTTGACATGAGAAAGCACAAAGAAAGCAGAGTCTTTTCAAGGCCGTCTACTTTGCTCAAGGTCTCCGGATGAATCTGTTTAAACGTTGGTTATAACCATGGTCTGCTCGTCACCGTATTATTTACCCAAAGATTGCCGTTGTAAGTAATAATTGAGTAGCATCTCTTGAGCATCTCCAAAGGCGAATGGAAGTCGATTTCAATATCCAGTTCAGAGAGGTCCAGAGTAGTTCTAAATGGAGTTCGGTCACCAAGACATGCAGCTGCTCTGGGCTTGGGGTCCAGCCCAAGGAAGACAACGACTTGAGTTGCCTAGCTAGGGGTGACAGCGCTTAACCCATAAACATTGGATTTAGCACCCCACCGCAGAGCCATAGCTAGCTACAGACGATGTTGGCATAGAGATTTGGGAGAAAGATAGCCTCGGTATTAGGACCAAATTGGGACCAAAGCTTACTAATCAAGGCGATCAGACGGCGATCGCTGCGGAAGTCCTGGCCTGACCGACACCCTCTTTCTTTTGTCCTCCTCCTCCCCCCCCCCCTTCTCGTTTCTCTCCCGGTCATGGAAAGCCCCCGTCGTCTGTCCACGTCGAGCTCCTCCGGTGAGGACTCACCCATCCTCTCCAACTTCAATTCCTCGACTTCCCTTGTCCTTGTGCACGACGATGAAGAACCCGGCACTCCTTTTCAATTCTCGGATGAAGAGGAAGGGGTTCCAGACAGCCCGGAATTCGAAATTCGCAGGCCATTTTGTCCCCCGATGGCCCCGTCTCTCGTCTTCCTTTATCTGTTGGCACCCTTTCTCAAACTCGGCGCAATGTTCCTGCCCAACACCCAGCTGCCCCTCAAGTACGGAATACCACCACTGTTTATTTTCGCAGTGTTAGCGGCTTTCTCGCGCCAGATATGGTACATGCTGGCCCGGTACATGCGCAAGGCTGACCTGGAGGACATTGTCCTTGACGCCTTTGCGAGGGGCCGTGGGCTGGAACGCCGCCGCAGTGTCATTCGTGCAATAGTGCGTGGCAGCACAGGAAGCCTCCGAGTCCTCTTGTCCGTCATCTATCTGCGGGAAGCCGTCCACGTCGTCCTCCCGCACCTCCCGAATAACCTCCCGGTTCCGCCTCGGCCAGCCCTCACCGTTTTATTCGCACTCCTGTTGTTCCCCTTCGTCTCAGCCCAATGCCTGAACTCCAAGCGCATTGTGTATGCGACCTGGGCATCCGTGGCAGCCTATGTCATTTGGTTCTGCTGCGTGGCAGTCGCACATGCAAATGGCACGCTTGAGATCAATCCTGGCTGGCTGAGAATGGGCACATTCTGGGAGGGCATCAGTACGTTGCATCTTTTCTCTGTGGCTCATCACCTAACAAGATACTGTAGCCACGACGGCGTTTACCTTTACGTCGGCCACCACGCTCCCTCTCTACGCCTCTTTGAAAGCTGGCGCACCCTCGACCAGGCTCTCGAAGAGCTCCGCATCCCGGTCCTTTAGGACCCTGTCTACCCTGTCGGTGGCCGTCGCCATCTGCTTCACCTTGCCCCTCATCTTCTTCACCGCCCACCTCAATGCCCCAGCTATTGTAAGCAGCCTCCAAAAGCTCGTTCTGTGACCTTAATTTGATTGACATAGACGCAGGACCCTCCACCGCTCCGCCTCCAACCCGCCATTGCCATGCTCATGTCCCTCACACTGCTGCTCGGCATACCGTCCATCCTCGTCACCGCACCCTCTCTCCCCATCTCCGAGCGCATCCGCCGCTCCACCTCCATCCCCCTTTCGAAATACCTCGTATTCACCCTCGTCGCGGTCTTATCCCTCGTCCCGACCCGCATTGCGCGCATCCTGAGCGACGTGCTCCTCGCGTGCGCTCTCGCCAGCACCTTCTTCCTCCCCGCCCTCGTCCACATCACAACGCATTTCTTCAAGCGCCCGCTGTCCATAATCATGCCGCCGATGCCCGCCACGCCAAATCCGTACGCCTCGCCGGAGACGCCGACGTCCGCGCAGGACGAGCTGCTGCAGCGCAAAGAGCGCGCACTGCAGAAGCGGCAGTTCCGCAAGCGCGTCGTGTGGGACATCGGCGTGTGGGTGCTGCTGCTCCCCGTTGGCGGGGGCGGCTTCGTGTGGGGCGCTGGTCGCCTCGCGGGCAAGTGGTAGGCTGTGCTGCGGTGTGCGCCGCGTTTCTTTTTACTCACCATCAAAGTATAATCGGTATCTGGGCTTGAGCTAGACCCCGCGACGCGAGCTTTATACTTGGTGCTCGCTGGTGTGGCGGATGGATGGATGGATGGACAGTTTAATCTTAAATTGTATTTTTTTCACCTCGACTGTACTATGTTGCACTCGACTGCCACTCCTTGTGTTCTTATATACTTCGCGTAGTATGTACGATTGTTGTTGGAGTTGCACGTTGGAAGTGGAGTCGACACCAGTGAAAGAAAGTACACGCAAGAGGCGTAGAAGGCCATCGAAAACCGCAACTTGAAGGATGGAATCCTTGAAACCAATTTTAAACCGAAAGAACCGGTCATGAAATGCCAGGCAATTTCATTACATGTGTGCGTGTAGACAACTGCGTAGACTACCTAAAGCGCTCACACGACGATTGGCAACGCGTCCTGAGCAAGAAGATCAGGATCTGCAGGGAAAAACAATGGGCACCTACCTCGGGAACGCCCCCAGGCCTCGCCAGGACCACCTCGCCGACAGCAGTCAGAGATAGGACACGACAGAAAAGAAACGTTCACCTTTTTCCATGAGGGTCTCCGACCTGAAGCCCCCCGCTCATCGATTCCTGAAGACTATCACATCCCTCCGGAAGCTGCAGCGGGCAGTCACTCCGCGTCCGGCACTGACTTGGGGGAATCGACCCCGGCATCGTGGCCTGCTGTGTTCCACACTGCCCGCTACTACCATACTAGGAGATTCACAAACGATTCCAGTCGGCCACGCAGCGGTGTCAAGGCGCAGTTGGTGTTCGGTACGCGAAGCGCGCTGAGTCTATCCGCCGCGTAGGAGAAACTTACGTGGAGGGAGGGAATCATGGAACAAAGGAGACGCGTACCCAACGCGTACCTGAAGGGGAACGGACTGTGCATGAGCGCGAACAAGGGTACGAGGGAAGAAACATATTGGAAACATGAAGGTAGAAGACATTGACAAGAGGGCGACTGTTTGTGGCAAGTTTGCAGTGCCTGAGTGGCCGCCGATCGTTTTAAATTCGTTTGTTGTGACCAACGCGATGCGGACGCGTCTATTGGAATGTCCTCGAGGAATTATTAGCGGAGATCTAAAACGCGCTATTCATCCACTACTTGGACTTCTGGTTTTAGACTGTTCGAAATGGACGCAGTGCCTGTATCCGTGACAGCAGGCGCCCATAGTATAACGTAACGCGCTTTCTCCACGACCTCTGACTCTGGCAAGCAACTGACGTCTCCGTCGAAGTACTGAACGTATATCAGACATGCTTCAAAACAAATGGAAAGGAAGGTAAAACTCAGCGTGCATATCGGAAACATTCCGTTCATCTGTTTTATAGTCTCGACGAGCCATCCAGTTCAATGACCTCCCACTGGATGTAACGACTGAAATATTTTCCCAGTTTGTCGCTGGCGAGGATTCCAACTTGAACGACATGGGGAAAGTTGGTCACCGTCCTGCTTGCGATAAAGGCCCGTTGCTTCTTGGCCAGATATGTCGTTCATGGCGCAATCTCGCGCTAGCTACACCATATCTGTGGAACTCGTTATCCGTGACCACGTCATCCAATGGCCAGGGCCTCAGGCCCCGCATAGAGCTCATCCGACTTTGGTTGGCTCGATCCAGTGCCCAGCCGCTCTCATTTACCCTCAACATCCTATCGGATTACCAACATGAAGACGTGCTTGACCTTTTTGCCGGACATCTTAATCGCTGGAAAAAGGCGAGAATAAACCTCCTGCGTACCCTTGATCTGCGCCTCGGTGGTGCCGATACACCACTTCTAGAGGAGCTTCATCTCGCGTGCCACGATGAGGTGGACATCAATGTTACATTAACCTCTGCACCGCGGTTGCGTGATTTATTCTGGGCCATTGGGAACAGTCCGTTCGCTACACAGATTCCGTGGGGGCCAATTGACAACTCTATATATCATCCCGCCTCTCACATCCCAGGAAGTGTTTTATGTCTTCCAGCACTGCCCGATCCTGGAAGTCTGTTATCTTGCTGACCTGAAGCAGGATGGAAATATTCCAGAGATTCCACTGGTCTCGTTGAGGGAATTAACTGCGTTGGCTTTGGTCTCGATGGACGATTCATCCCCAATCGATTTTGCACTCAGCTCCCTCATATTACCGGCACTAGATGAGCTGGACATCCTGGTTCTCGGCAGGGACTGGCCGCATGCTTCATTCATTTCTCTCCTTTCGCGTCCCAGTGCTCCCTGACAGCTCTACTCCTCAAAGACATTGCTATCACTCCTCGAAGACTGGGACAGTTGTCTGCACGCGGTAACCAAACTCTGGAGAGACTCGAGATAGTCCACCCACCCCCTCCGGACCCCCTTCATCACCGACCGCCATCTATCCCTGCTC